>JACBAD010001931.1:0-45986 GCA_014281905.1 Aspergillus hiratsukae
GATTGGGGTCTTGGGGACGAGGGTGAGCAGCCCTTGATGACGATCAATAGGAACAGGAGCTGAGTTAGACGAGATCTCATCGTAAAGTTAGGAATGGGGGAATGGGGGAATTGTGAGTTGTAGCTTGATTAGTTCGCTGCGCGGTTTGTCTGCTTTTATATTCATAGTGCTTTGCTGAGCCTCTGAATCTGGGACATTGATATGAGACATACGTTGACTTGGGGCCTTGATAATGAGCCTCGATGCCGGAAGAACAATGAGAACAAGGGCGTCGCTGCAGACTTTCTTTGTCCTTGTTTTAGACATAATGCTTTGTATGTGTCACCGACGGGGAACTTGCTTTCTCCGAATCGCCGAGTTATGAAAGAGCAGATATCCATGTTCGAAACTGGACCGACGAGTCAAGGATAATAAGACTTGATCCATTCAGTAGTATCCCAGTTGCTAAACATAAGATGTACTCCGTAGTTCACAATGTATAATACAATCGTCCCAGAAGGGACAGGTATCCAATAGACGGTATGAAACCTCCACAAGAAGATAGGGCCTATATCCCACCAGCCTTGAGACTTGCTTTTTCCTCGGCCTTCATCTCCCTCTCCAGAGCGGCAAAATCCCCCTGGAAAGCATGCTGCACTGGCTCCCGCCTAAGGTCCCAGACATCCTCACTGCTCGGCCCCGTCTTGTACTTGACAGCCTTTTTCCGGTAGTGGTCCCGAGTCACTTTCTTGCGCTGCTCGTCCGCCATTCCGCGGGTCTTCATGCACAGCCAGAAATTATCCCAGTGTTCGCTGCACGACCGCAGCTCGCCGTAGCGGTATACGTTCACAAACTGGCCTCCAAACGACTGACAGAAAAACGCGTAGTCAAAAGCAGAGCGGCAGGACATGGTATCGGGGTAGAGAGACTCGGGGGCAATCGAAGCTGGAGGTTGCGGAGGGCCGGACGGTGATGGTGATGATGGGGATAGGGGAGATTCTGCGACATTGGGCGACTGCTGCGGTGATTTTGTCCGTGATACGTCGGCCTTTAAGCTCTCTAGTAACTGATTGAGCTCCGCGTCTGCTTGTTCCTCGCGGCTCAAGGGTTGAGACTGCGGCGATGGCGTGCTGCCTGTGGTCTCTGCTGCGGGTGATGGCTGCGACGCTGCATTGTCGGACAAAGAAGGCATAGACGAGGTTGCTTGAGGTTCCTCCTTTGAGGGGGTCGATCTCCAAAGCCAGCCCATTATGAGTTTATTGCGCTGGGGGATTATGTGATGGAGAGATCTCTTTGTCTTGTGGATTGAGTTATCCACATCAATAGTATACACATTTTAATATTAATGCAAGACGATCATCTTCGGAGGTGTAAATTTCGCAGTCATCCCGCAAACGCGCTGTGACGGTAATTCCGCTCAACTTAATAGACATTCGTGTAATAAATCTTGATACGGCTGTATTAACGTTACACATCCAACGATCATCGACGTCATCAGCAGGACCAAGCTTCCCCTCATAGAAAGGTAGAGGAGCACCTTGGACATCAATCCATCCTAAACATCTTCTGCAACACTTTTCTCCAGTCTTCGAAAAGCATGTCTTCATCGCCGCGATGATGCGAACTCGATTTCCGGGTTTGGTACCGCGAGTCTGCCAGACCCCTCTACTTTGGAAACCTCCTACACATCTGACTCGAGTCCCTTATGCAAGACTGAGTACTTCACATGCCGTGAAATGGCTCGAGACAGGACACATTGATCTGAAAGAAAATGAAGGGCTCCTTTTTGTCAATAGTAAGGACCTTGCCCATGGTCCATGTTTCACCGCTACGCGTAACTCATTGTTTCGATAATAGATATCTTTCCGTCCAAACTACAATGGCTGCTGCTGGGTCCGCTCCGTGGTTTACGGTCCTACGAGGAGGCCGTGAAGCGCATCAATAGACCCCATTTGGCGGCATCGGATACTTTTCGAATCATCCAACGAGTGGTTCCACAGAACCTCGAGATCCAAGTTAAAGAGATCGTTCCGCGGTTCAGGGAAGGCGGCGCGTTTGTCAAGTACACCCGGCCAAGCAATGTCGAGGACGCCGACATCGAAGCCTCTATCAAGGAGAATCTGAAAGAGCATCCCATTAGGCCCTGGTTCAATCCTTTTCAAGAAGTTCAAGTATGTCGGGTCATTGGAAGGCCTTGGATAGAAGATCTCTATCGCCTCCCAAGCCCGCGCCTCCGGGTTGCGTTCCACCCTGTGTCTCCCGAAGCATCAGCAGCAGACCTGAATACGGAGACTCTATATACTCTATTTCGCCCCTATGGAAAGATCAGAGAGATAGAGAAACAACCGTCTGACTCGAAGGTCCTGCCCAGATACGGCTTTGTGGAATTTTCTCGGCCCAAGTACGCTGGCATGGCGAAGAACTGTATGCACGGATTCACTGTCCCCGAACAAGAGGGTGGCGGCAAATCAGGTACTCTACTCAAGATCAAGTACGAGCGGAAGATCAAGCTCTCCATGATCAAGGACTGGCTTTTCAGTCATCCCAGGATCGTGATTCCTGTGCTGGCCGCCCTCTTGGCCGCCATCACCGTCACCATATTCGATCCAATGCGGACATTTTTCATCAAACTAAAAATAAAGTCGACCCTTCACACAGAAGATAATGGTGTGGTGCAATGGATCCGCAAACAGGTCAACAAAGCAAACATCATTTATTTTGGTCGCAAAGGGGCGGATCCTCGCGGGCTCACGGCCATATGGGACGATCGTCAGGACGACATTACTCGACTGCAATCCTGGCTGATGGAGAATCTGGAAACTTTCATCGTTGTTCATGGACCCCGTGGCTCGGGCAAGCGGGAGCTTGTATTGGACCGGGCCTTGGTCAATTACAAATACAAGATAGTCATCGACTGTAAACAAATCCAAGACGCGCGGGGTGACAGTGCGAAAATTGCCAGGGCAGCCAGTCAGGTAGGCTACCGGCCGGTTTTCTCGTGGATGAACAGCATCAGCAGTTTTATCGATCTCGCGTCGCAGGGAGTGATCGGGACCAAGGCAGGGTTCTCAGAGACGCTGGACGCCCAGCTGAGCAACATCTGGCAAAACACGGCTACCGCTCTGAAGAAAGTGACCTTGGAGAACAGAAAGAAAGATGACAAGGAGTCGCACTTGACAGATGAAGAGTATCTTGAGGCTCATCCCGAGCTTCGCCCAGTGGTGATAATCGACAACTACCTGCACAATGCTTCCGATAACAGCGTCGTGTACGACAAGATCACCGAGTGGGCAGCTGGCCTGACGGCCGGAAACATTGCTCATGTGATATTCCTGACGACCGATGCCTCGTACGCCAAACCTTTGAGCAAAGCGTTGCCAAATTCGGTTTTCCGCACAATTACCCTGGGTGACTGTTCTCTGGAGGTCGGCAGGAAGTTTGTTTTGAACCACTTGGCATCTGAGACAAAGGATGGGAACACTCAGCCACGACGTGCTGAAGACCTGGAGGACCTAGACGCTTGCATTGAGACGTTGGGAGGCAGGGTGACAGATCTTGAATTCATGGCACACCGTATTGAGGCAGGAGAGACACCGCGAGGTACGTCAAGAGCCCCGGCTACGCTCTATGATAGATTACTAACATACACTCAAGCCGCCGTCAACCGCATTATCGAACAGTCGGCATCTGAAATTCTCAAGATGTTCCTTTTGACCCCGGAGACTATAGAGCAGTCGTGGACCCACGAACAGGCTTGGTATCTGATCAAAAGGCTTGCAGAGTCCAAGGAGGGTGCTCTGTCATACAATGAGGTTGTTCTCTCCGATCTCTTCAAAGAGAATGGCGAGGTCACCCTTCGCGCTCTCGAGCACGCCGAACTCATTTCAATCGCCTCCGTCGACGGCTGCCCCCAGAGAATCCGGCCTGGAAAGCCTGTTCTTCGCGCAGTCTTCAAGCGAGTCACTGAGAACAAAGCGTTGAGCAGTCGCATGGACCTCGCAATCGTAGCACAGAAGATCAACAAAGAGAATAAGAGCATCGGAAAATACGAGGAAGAACTCAGCCTGCTAGGCTCTCTGCCTAAGCAGCCGCGCGAACTGACAGAGAGAATCCAGTGGTTACTCAACAAGGTATACAGTTCGCAAAACAAGATTGAGAAATACGAGAAGGAAAGCGCATTTCTACAGAAGATTCTTCGAAGCGAACATTGATTGGATGATGTATGTATGAGTCGTGGGATGGTGAAGTCGTGTCAACCGGTTATGTCCGATGATGTAACGAAGTATGTACTATATCAATGGAGTCAGGTTCATATTCTGGAGTTCTCTCGAACGTAGCGATTGAAACAAAGTGAATCATCCCATGGTACCTAGCAGTTTGAGTGTTGATCCTAACAGATGAGGAAGAAAAGGACTGCCATACAATAGACTGCTGCTGAGTAAGCGGATGGTGTAAAATTACGGTTCTCATGCTTACACGATATTACACAATCTTAATGGTGAGCTTCATGATATCTGCTTCAATGTGTCTTAGATTAATTGAATAATTCTTGCCATCTTAAAATTGTGTTATTCTCTGTGTTAAGTACAATAAATTTGCTCCCAACATTCAAACAGGTTTTTCTTATTATTCTTTTGCCTGCTTGACCATTTCTGTTGGCTTGTCTTCAGATGTTTGTCTTTTAGCGTTTCCTCCATTGCCGGTCATCCCTTTACAGCTTCTGTTCGGTTTCATCGGATGAGATAATGGGAATTCCTGAGTTAACCCAAAGTAGCCTGCTACAATGGTCTATGGATGACGTTCGAGAGTCGACATGGCCGATCTTGCTGGCTATCCTTCTTTTCTCATGTCTCGCTACCCGCGTCATTACTGGCCTCAAAAGCTGGCCCGACAAGACGACAGATGCAGGACTCCCAAGATCAGTAAGGGTGGTCCCCTACTGGCTTCCATGGTTGGGACATAGCATTGCCTTTGGCTGGGATCATATCAACTTTGTTCGAAGGGCAAGGTTCGTGCCTACTTTGTTATCACTTGTAGCGAGTTGAGTGGCTGATTGGAAAGACAGAGATTACATGAATGAAGCTGTATTCGGCATTATTTTGGGTGGCACAAAGCACGATATCGTAGTGTCGCCGTCGCTCACTAAGGCTGTCCTGGCCTCCCGAGGCACGTCTTCTACTGCGTTAATCAATTACGCATTGGAAAAGGTCGGGGGTGATAAAGGCGCGATTCGTAATCTCAGTGCCACTGACCACCATATCATCCATCATGATATTCCCAATCTCTTCATGCGAGAACCATATCTCACAGAGGCTTCCAATGCCGCCAAGGACATCACTGAACGCGAGACTCCTAATCTAGTGACGTTCTGTCGAAGCATGGTTGACCAGGCGCCGTGGGAGCGCAGGAGCGAAGCTGAAGTTATTGACGGGCAAGAGAAGCCTATGGCTGAAGTGAATTTTTTTGCTCTGGTGAGGAACTTTGTGGGACACATCAGCACATCCGTGTCCATGGGTCAAGCTTTTCTTGAAGCCTACCCTGATCTACTTGATGATATGTGGGATTTTGATAACAGATTACCCGCGCTGTCCCTTGGTGCTCCCCGCTGGTTACCATTGCCAGGTTTGTCGGCCGCATATGCAGCGCGTGATCGCATTTTGGATGCGCTTGCAGCCTACCACCAGGCGTTCGTCTCTTGGGATGAAGGAATTGACCCTGGTGTCAAGTTTCGCGATCTTGACGATGTATCAGAGCCGATGAAGCAACGGATCCGGAAATTCAAAGAAATTGGACTATCGCCAAGGTCCAGCGCCCCTGGTCATTTGTCTCTCTTCTGGGCACCGAACGCCAACTCACCCAATCTCGTTTTCTGGCACATTCTTCGCATCTACTCTGACCCTGCTCTTCTGGAGGAAATCCGAAAGGAGATTGCTCCTTTTGCGAAGGTTCATAGGCCCAGTCGCGAGGAGACAGGGTTTCCATTCCAAGAACCCCCCAAGCTCTCCCTTGATCCGGATGGGTTATTTAGATCTTGCCTACTACTCAGAGCGAGCTTCTATGAGACCATGCGGTTAGACTCAGCGGGTCTTTCCTTTCGTGAAGTCACCTCTGATCTGACCGTTACTGAGTCCCCTGAAGATGCTGCAGCTGCGGGTCTGGCGCAACCACGCACTTACCGAATCGAAAAAGGGGCGAACATTGTCATGACTCACGGGGTGGTCCAGAAAGACCCTCAATACTTCTCTAACCCGGAGCAGTTTGATCCGCTACGGTTTATTGTCACGGATCCAGAGACAGGCGCAAAAAAAGCGGAAATGCACACTATTTACCCGTTCGGGGGCGGTGTTTCTGGTTGCAAGGGCCGTGCTCTCGCTGAAAGGACTATTCTACTCTTCACTGCTGCAATCATCTCAATGTGGGACATCGAACCGGCAAAAGGCAAAGATTTCACAATTCCAGGACATAGGCCTTCCAGCGGAGCTTTTTTGCCTAAGAGTGATATTAGAGCACGCTTGAGAATGCGCGTATAACATTGGAAACACTGCAACTCAGCCCTTGGATATCAATACTATAGCGATGATGAGGTATTTTCTGTTGACGTCCCGAATTAGAGTCATGTTATGATTTGGGAAATATCTCTTTTTCTGCATGTAAACATAGCCGCTTGTCTTCATATTCGAAAAGCCTGTCAATGAATTCCGCTTGACTGATTCTTGACGTACTATAACCTCGGATTGGATCAATCTGATTCCTGTCATGATAGTCATTTACCGGGTTCATCCTAAAACGTCAGGAATATTGGTACTTCGCATATGAGATGCATTCTATCCTATACAGACGATGCGGAGAAATATCCGGGTCACGGAGTTGTGCCGACACTGACGCTATCAGGATATTTGATCTCCTCATCAGCGAGGACATACAAGGCTCATGTTCTGCATTTTGAATTCAAACGAAGCGAGCAAATACATAGTTGAACCTGTTATTTTGCTGTTTCCAGTAGACAACGATGCAGGACGACAAGGCGGAATATTCCATGAGCGGAGACTATGATCTATCAGCACCTATATCCTCCGACTTTGGTCTGCGTCAGGGTCTGACATCTTATGGAGATGCGCACTTTTCTCTATTCCTCAGAAAAGTCTTCATAAAGGCATTGGGATACTCGGAGGACGCTCTGTCCCGTCCTATCATTGGCATCATCAATACCTTTTCGGGGTTCAACCCCTGCCATGCGAATGTACCCCAGCTGATCGAGGCTGCTAAGCGCGGTATCCAACTCAATGGGGGCCTGGCGATAGAGTTTCCTACTATCAGTGTACATGAGTCATTCTCTCATCCGACCAGCATGTTCCTGCGCAATCTGATGAGCATGGATACGGAGGAAATGATTCGAGCTCAGCCGCTTGATGCGTGCATCATGATTGGAGGTTTGTTACAAATACTCCAAACGTACTTATTGTCAAGACTGATTGAGCTAGGATGTGACAAAACCGTTCCCGCACAACTCATGGGTGGGATCTCAGCGAACAAGCCAGTCTTGCCGCTTGTAACGGGACCGATGATGCCGGGAAGTCATCGCGGGCAGAGATTAGGCGCCTGTACCGACTGCCGCAACAACTGGGCGGCCTTTCGTGCAGGAGACATGGACATAGAGGAAATCTCGGCTATCAATGACGAGCTGGCACCGACGGTTTGTCCCTACCTCTACAGCGACTCACAATGGTGGTAGTGCATCGTACTGACTCAGGCTTCTAGATCGGGACCTGTGGTGTAATGGGAACTGCCAGTACGATGGCTTGCATTACAGCCGCTCTAGGGCTGATGCCCTTGCGAGGTGCTTCTGCGCCCGCAGTATCATCCGCCAGGATCAGAATCGCAGAAGAGACGGGTGCGCTTGCTGTGGCCGCGGCGCAGGCTAAGAGAAGACCGCAAGAAATTCTTTCGAAAGAGTCGTTTTTGAATGCTATCACAGTTCTTCAAGCGATCGGGGGATCGACAAATGCCGTCGTCCATTTGATGGCTATTGTCAATCGGCATCCCAAGCTCCAGGGAGTTATAACGTTGGATACTTTCGCCGAAATTGGGCGAAGAACTCCTTTGCTGATTGATCTGAAGCCCAGCGGTGACAACTATATGAACGATTTCCATAATGCCGGGGGTATGCTGGCATTACTGCATACCCTTCGACCCCTTCTACATCTCTCGGCTATGACGATCTCGGGACAGACTTTAAGCGAGGTTTTGGACGCTTCTCCCTTTCGCACATTCCCATTTTCGCAGCAAGTCATTAGACCACTGTCGAATCCACTCTACCCTTCGTCTTCTCTCATTGTCCTCAGAGGTAACATCGCACCGGATGGCGCCATCATAAAAGCGTCCGCCTCCAAAGATCGCAGACTTCTTTCCCACACCGGACCAGCCGTCGTGTTTGAAAATCCAGAAGATATGGCTAAAAGGATTGATGATCCAGATCTAGAAGTCACCAAAGATTCTGTGCTTGTGTTAAAAGGGATAGGTCCCATTGGCAATCCCGGCATGCCGGAAGCCGGTCTGATTCCTATACCACGCAAGCTCGCATCTGCAGGGGTCAAGGATATGCTGCGTCTGTCGGATGGAAGAATGTCAGGGACAGCAGGCGGCACTATTGTCCTCCATATTTCGCCAGAATCCGCGCTGCCCGAGTCACCGTTTGGGGTCGTTCAGACTGGCGACATGATCACTTGCGAGGCGGATAACGGGAAGCTGAGCCTGGAAATCTCCGATGAAGAACTCAAAGCACGTATTGAGGCGAGAAAGAATGAAGGCTCAGATGCAGTCAGAGGCCAGTTGGACAGAACACGCAGAAGAGGCTATCGGGGCTTGTATGAACGGTCAGTCAATCAGGCTCAAGATGGAGCTGATTTCGACTTCCTCACAGCCGTTGGGCCCTTAGATGTTAGTAGATGAAAACTACTCAATTCGTACGCCGAAATACATTAAATGCATACCGACCGTGGTCTACTTCTTACGTGTAAGTGATCAGATTTGGGGCAAGTCGATTGATCCTGCCCTGGCCCCATGCCCTAAGCCCTGTGTTTCCTAATTGGGTAAAAGTTGTTGCGCCGCGTCGACGCGTCCCCGCGCAAGACACGCGTTGCCCGTGATGCTCCGCATTGCGCTGTCGGAGAAACCTCTACTGACTCTAGTAGTAGAATTGACCCAGCTCGAGCTGGATTCAGATGTACAGCGCAGAGTTTATGATTGTGCTTCCAAGGCTCACCCCTACCGGCATTTACTGATCGGTATCTACCATGGCGACAGAAGCGCTCCGCCCAAGAGGCAGACCGGCCCGTAAGTGAAGCCATTGAAATGATATTAAGAGAAAGTTCGCCAACATTGTTTTTATTCCTTCAGATACACCCGGAACAACTGTGTTGACGTACACACCGGACGGTCGCCGTATTGTCACTGGCGGTTCCAACTCGGCGATCCGAGTCTATACAGTCGGCGAAGACGGCGAACCGAAGACGATCGACGATGGCGTTGATGGCAACTTGGGCGTCGTTGCTACAGTATGTCTGACATCTGTTCGAGGAGCTGCCGAGACTAATACGCTTCTCAGAATGAGTCGTTTATTATGGGAGCGGAAGATGGCACCGTCTGGAAGTATGGGATACAATCAGGGAAGATGGAACAGCTGCTTGTACGGTGCGCGCTGCCCGTCCGAGATCTAGCTGTTTCCAATGACGGAGAGTGGGTGGCAGTTGCGAGCGAGTAAGTTCAATTTACACGACGGTGCTCTTGGTGCGAAAAGCTGACAGCATCCAGTGACCTCACAGTCAAGATCGTCAACATCGAAGACATGACAAAAGTCAAGTACCTGCGAGAGCAAGCCAAAGGCACAAAGCACGTTTCCTTCGACCCGAACGGACGGTACATAGCCGTCTCTTGCACGGACGGACTTCTCTACATATATTCGACTTTCTCGGATGAACCAGAATTAGTACGGAAGTTAGACGGCGTCATCCGACGACTTGAACCGGAGAACGAAGCAACGGCAAAGATCGCCTGGCACCCTGATGGAACAGCATTCGCGGCTGCAGAAGCGGCTAGAGACATTGCGATCTATTCTGTTTCTGAATGGAAGAAGGAAAAGGTCTTCTCGGGTGGCCACAACGGAGATATTACCTCGGTCAGCTGGTCACCGAACGGGGCTCTTCTTGCGACAGCTGGTGCCGATGGCAAGATCTTGATCTGGGAAACCAAAACTCAGCAGGTGCTGCATCGCTACGACTTCGCCAACGTTATCAATCTTGCCTGGCACCCTACCAATAATTCGCTCTCTTTTACAACGTCAGATGGTGAGCTTTTCATCTACGATGGATTTGTGCCAAAGGAACATCAGCATCATATCCAAAAGCCTCTCCAGGCGGCCCCCATCTTCCCTGGCGTGTTGGCGGAAGTGTCTGGAAATGCAGGTCGAGCATTGACAAACAGAGCGAAAGAGTCAATAGAGCGGCCAGGGAGAGGAGGAACGCCCGATTCTCTCGATGATCTCCTCGGTTCTGATCAGGGGATGGAAGACTTTGTCGAGGATGATGATGGGGCTGGTTATGCAGAGGGCGTCAATCTCTACGGCAAGCGAACGAATGGACATCTCGACGACATTGCCGGCCCTGCGGAGAAACGATTGTTGACCAGCTATACAAAGCCCAAGACACATTCCCCTCTTCAGCCAGGGAGCACACCTTGGAGAGGTAATCGACGGTATCTTTGTATGTCTTGACTCAGCGTCAGCCGAGTAACAATGCGCTGACTGAGCTAGGTTTGAACCTGACCGGCTGTGTGTGGACAGTTGACCAGGAGACGCATAATACGGTGACCGTGGAATTCTACGACCGCGAACTACACCGTGACTTTCACTTCACCGACCCCTACCTCTATGACCGCGCATGTCTCAGTACGGAAGACCATCCCGTTGTACAGATGCATGCTAATTATTTCTAGACGAGAATGGGACCTTATTTTCCAATAACCCAACCGATGGCAGTCCCTCTACGATATTCTATCGCCCTCATGAGACCTGGACAACGCGTGCGGACTGGCGGACACAGTTACCTCAAGGAGAGCTGATCAGAGGTAGGCGCTTGAGCCGACTCATTCGAGACTGGCAGCTGACAGAGATATAGCGCTGGCGCTCAGCGATTCATATATTGTTGCTGTGACGACCAAGGACTACGTTCGCGTGTATACCCTGTTCGGGACGCCTTATAAGGTGTATAGACAAAAAAGCCCGGCTGTGACGTGCGCTGCTTGGCGCGATTATGTGATGACGATTGGCAACGGACCCTTGGGGAGCGACGGCCTCACGGCGACTCTCACGTACTCCATTGAGAATGTCAAGAGGGACGAAGTATGTCAAAATGAGGACGTTGTTGCTCTTCCCGAGGGCTCAGAACTACGCAGCGTCTTCTTTTCTGATACAGGGGTGAGAATCTGTGCGGATCAATGTAGTATTGGCGGCATACTCACAATGTTTCTAGGATCCTTGCATCTACGATTCTGAAGGTGTCCTCCTCATCTTGCAGCATTGGCGCACTAATGGCCAGGCTCGCTGGGTTCCATTACTTGATACAAAACAGCTTGAGCGATTGGCAGGCGGGCGAAAAGAGGAAACTTACTGGCCCGTGGCAGTCGCGCAAGAGAAATTCCACTGCATCATTCTCAAAGGAGGCGATAGATATCCGTACTTCCCTCGACCACTGCTCAGCGAGTTCGACTTCCGGATTCCCATAACCGACAGGCCTCAGAAAGCATCCATCGATGACGACGGTGATGAATCTCGCAACGACGCTTCGGCGCGGTTTGAGGAGTCTTTTGTCCGTGGCAGCGTTCTCCTCTCCCTGTTCCAGGATCTCCTGTCCTCAACCAACGCGACGCCCAGCCAACGGGCCGAGCTGGCCAGGAAAGAGATCGAACTGGATAAGGTCCTACTGCAGATGCTGGCAGTTGAGTGCAGAGAAGGCGAGGAGCGAGGCATGAAGGCCTTGGAGTTAGTTCGGATGATGAAGGATCGCAATGGAAAGATGATCGAGGCCGCGGCGAAGGTGGCTGAACGATATGGGCGAGGCGTGCTGGAAGACAAGATTCGGGACCTGGCCGAGCGGCGATACATGGGGACAGGCGATGATGATGAGCTGGCTTGATTCTGAAGGGATTCGGGTCCATGTATATGATTATGATATTTGGTGTTTGGGGTTCGGCATTTTATGGGTAGCTACTCCGTATACCGATATAATTCGACTTTATGTACAGTCTCGATATGAGAAGTCTTGATATGAACCGATCTCGATCTTATTCCTACATACACTTGACTGTTGACTGTTTGACTGTTAACTGTGTATATGTTGGTGCGAATGTTGTCGATGCTTCGGTTTGGCTTCGGCGAATTCTCGACGTCATCGGCAAAACCAAACGGAAACTTCGACTTCACGCCTAGCCTATCTACTGAACGTCAACTCATTGCGACTACACCAACGAAAACTACGACACATGGCTTGACGGCGCTTCTATCTTGTCGTCTAGTACGGCTTTCACTTTGGTATACTCCTATGCATTCTCTTTGAGGTAGTAGTCTCGCTCCGACGTCGTGATGCCCAAGTTGCTTTCTGCTCCGTCCCCTCAGCCTATTCGATGTCTCCTACAAGCTCCACGGCAATCGGTCTCTCGATCTAGTCCTCGTCAGCACTTTGTATCCTCTCCAGTACGGCCTTTGGCGCAGCCACGGCACGTGATTCTCAGTGACTCTTGGGCGACGCCCATATCGCCCACGCTCTTCTCACAGACGCATCATGAATCATCCATAGACGGGCTGAATGGGGGCCCGCAAAATGACCATAAGCCACCTGACGAACGGATCTTGAAACTCGGAAAAAGTACGTGTGATTTCCTCTGGGTGGAGGAATAGGCTGTCGATGACAAAATGGAATCATGCTGACTGGGCCCTTCGTCCGCAGCTCTACGCACTCTCTCTCCCCTCCTCCCTACTCTACTTATCAATCCTTTACCCCCGAAGATCCTTTCACCGAACATCACACTCCACTTATTTCCCTCGACGCATCCGCACCTTCCCACGGTGAAAGGTCGAACATTGTACCGCGCCGCGCTCTGGACTGTCCCTGTGGCATGGAGCAGCCTACCGCTAGTCGGCAACGTGAAACTGCAGATTCTCAGCGAGCGGATCGTTCGTGCAGGCACGGTCTTAGATCCGGACGGATGCAGCGAGAGCGAAACCGGAGACGAGCGGCTAGTCGTCCGATGGAGAACAGAGCGCAGGAGGGAGGGCCATAAACATAAAGATGGCTCTGTCGCTGCGGCAAGCGGGTCCAACAAGGCCGTATCGTCGTCGTCGTCGCCTTCGTCGGAGAATCTCAGCCGTACCTCTGCGAAGAATGGCGTCAACAAGGGTCTCAGCGTGCTTCTGGGTGGGGATGCACCCATCTTCAAATTGTCGAATGAAGAGCAGTTTACCGGGCTGTTTATCTTCTCCTTTGATGAAGAAGGTCGGATTTCTTCGCATACGATCGAGCATGCGGACGACGCGGGCTGGTGGGACCGCACTGCCAAGTTTGTCACTTTGACTGACTGGCTGATTGGGAAGGCGAGAGGTTCTCTAGACCCTCCAGCGCCTGGGCTGGCGATGCAGGGCTGTCAGAATTGTAGCTTTCCCTCGTCTCGTACGCATCGTGGCTCTGGCCGGTCGCCATAGCTCAGTTGCAGGTTGAGGATGCAGTTGATGACAGTCAGCCCTTGCAAAATATTTTCATATAACACAAGCTACTTTTTGTAGTATTGTTTACTAGCAATGTTGGCTATGTTTGGCGCATGTGTGGCACTCTCACTTAATGCTCTAATGCTCTATGGTGTTGATCTGTTTTCTTCGTCTGCTGTCCTAGTCGCACCATCTCCTCTTTTCAGCATGTACTTATACTTATGTGTATTATACCCAGCAACGAATGTATAGAGTTTATGATGAATTTTGACCAGCCCTTGAGTTGCCTAATAGTACTTATCGAAAGAAATCTAACTCTATGAACAGCCCGCTTGTTGGTGGTTGATTTAATCAAAAGTCAAGAATCCAAGAATCCAGCTATGTAAGATATACGCTCAAGCATTCGACACATGCATCTAAAGAAACTGCTACGCCTTCGTCGCAGCTCCGATAGGAGGCGACTTCAACAATGTAAACACACCCACACAAACCGCCACCATCGCGAAGCCACCAGTGGTATAGGCGATTTCACGACCAACCCACCAGAAGAGCGAGCAGAAAAGCAGCGGGCCGGCAGCCCGGCCAACCTGGCCCCAGCTTCGCAGTCGGCCCAGCACGAGACCACGCTCCCCTTCCCGCGCTTCAAGGCTACCGAGACTGTTCAGGCCGGTGACGACCGTCGCACTGGTCACTGCCAACAACGCACCGGCCGAGTAGAGCCCGGCGAGCGAAGAGACTCGAGCTAGGAGGAAGAAGGAGATGGTGCAAGCTACCACCCCGGCGCGAAGAGTCATGAGTGGCGGTAGGCGGCGGACGACTGTCCCTTGCAGCAGAGAGGCAATGAGGCCCATCATGGAGAGAAGACGGCCGTTTAACGCGGATGGAGATGCGGCGCTTCCTGCGTAAAATGTTGCGGTAAGGAAGGGGAGCGAGAACTCTAGCCCGGAGAAAGGAAGGAGGAAGAGAAAGTGCAGCAGGTTGAGGAGGGCGGGATTATTCGTGTGTTTGCGAGGCGTCGCCGAGTCGGATTTTGAGGCGGCGCCATTATCAGCTTTTTGCGTCGAGGAGACGGTGTCCTCAGGTTTGATAGGACCAAACCGGAGCTTGGTCAACCGGGGATGCGTTTCCGGTAGACAGCGATACAGATACAGAGTCTCGGTGACGATTAGGAAAAGCGACACTCCCGCAGCCGTCGCGAACGGATTTGCAGCCACGGTGGTGATATTCGACAGCGCGGCACCGAGGGCCGGCCCGCAGGTGAACGCAATGCTGAAGCACGCACCCACCAGCGCCATGGTCGCGCCCCGTTGACTTTCGTCACTGATATCCGTCGCAATGGCATTCGCCAGCTGCACATTGCCCTCGCTCAGACCACCGACAATGCGACTGGCGAGGAAGGTCCGAAAATCCGTCGCAGCGACCCATAGCGCGACACTCAAAGTGTTGCCGACCATAGAGCAGAGCAGCGCCGTGCGTCGTCCATATCTGTCGGATAGTCGGCCGATGAAAGGGGCGGCAATGGCTTGTAGAAGAGAGAAGAGGGATCCTAGCGCTCCTCCAAGCAGTACTATGTCATATCGCGAGTCGATCGGCTTTGCGAACGAGTTCTTGTACGCGTTGAGATAGTGGAAGACACGGTTTAGGAGAGAGATGGGAGAAGGGTCTCGAGAACGATAGAACGTAAGCAACGACGGATAGAGCGGAAGAATGAATGTAAAGGAGATCTAGCATAAGTCAGTTAGCGCATTCTGGAATCGATGGACAGGGTTTATTCCCACCAGGTCTAGAAGGAGAGATATCATCAACACTCGAAGTATCTTCTTACGCTGATTGGTGGCCGGCGCCATGATGATCAATTCGGATTGCAAGTTCGCGCAATCAGCAAACTGAAATAGAGCATGAGCAATTAGACAACGAGTGACTTGGTTGAACGAAAGGAAAAAGGAAAAGAAAGGGAGAAGTGATGTCCATAAATTCCATAAACATGAGACGACACATGTCCGTAAGTAGCTGCTGAGCAATCCATTCAGTCTAGACACTCAGGCAGACAAGTTATGTCATAGCCTTGAGCCGTATTGCCGGTTTCGGATCTATCTACTGCTATTGTTTCTCTCAAAGCTACACTACATAGAGACAGAAAAGACTGCTGTTGGTGAGATGAATACCATTCATTTCATTTGCTATCCACCCCAATCTACACCAAGATTGACCCGTTCTTCCACAGACCAGCCATGGTCCCGCAACGCCGCGATAGCAACCTGCCCATCACCATCATCCCCCACTCCACGCCCCCAAGTTCGGACTGTTGGGTCTCTAGACTCGAGGGAAACAGTAAAGTAGAACACAGGAGAAGGAAATGAAGACAAGAAGTAAAAAACCGCTTGAGAACACACAGGTGACACGGAAGATGGAGAATAGAAACGACAGAAAATGAAGAGGAGATGGAAGATATCGGACCAAAGATATGCACGCTCAATAACTGCCAGACATATACAACAGGAACTTTGGTAATCTCTGACCAAAAGAGAACAAGAAAGCAAAGGCGCAGAAGAGCCTAGACAATCCCAAACCCATGCCTTTGCAATCAAGAACCTTGTTCCCGGTAAAATTTCGAGTTTGCTCATTGCTTTCGTCAACCATAACACC
This sequence comes from Aspergillus hiratsukae, assembly GCA_014281905.1. NCBI lineage: Eukaryota > Fungi > Ascomycota > Eurotiomycetes > Eurotiales > Aspergillaceae > Aspergillus > Aspergillus hiratsukae. The sequence continues at coordinate 16,379 of JACBAD010001931.1, forward strand.
GCCGTACCGATGCGCTTGTGGAATTAAGACAGGTAAAGAAGGATATGGAGAAACCAACATGGAGAAGAAAGGAGAATAAGGGGATAAATCAGGAGCGGTGGTGCCTGGGAAACCCAAGTGTGCCTAATGCGAGGCGTTGGAGTCGAGCATCATGAGATTGAAGACTAGTGTCTCACAGAGAAACCTATCCTCCAGCCGCACATGGTATAGAAGCCAACGTCTCATGGAGAGGTTGAGATTGGATCACTGTGCTGCAGCTGGAGCCGCAGCTGGGGCGCCATTGGGTCCGCCGCGACCACGACCACCTCGTCCTCGAGCACGGCCCCTGAAGTCACCACGGCCGCGGCCACGGAATCCTTCTCCCCGGCCACGTCCACCGCGGCCTCGACCGCGGCCACTGGGCTGTCTTTGATGGTGCACAACAGATTCGAATCCGTCGCCGCCCTGCGCCTTAGGCACCGAGACATGTTCATCACTTTGTCCAGAGGTCTCAGCAACAGTAGGGTTGTTCTTCAGGCCGGTGTCGACAGTGGCAGGGGTTGCCTGCAGGCCTGTCTCCGTCTCCGCCGGGTCACGAGGCACCTCAACCCAGCCGTCACCATTTGCCGACGATTCAAGTGAGCCGGCCGCGTTCTGTTCCCAGGAAGCCTCAGCTACTGGGTTAGCAGCGTCGGAAACGAGAGTCTGGGCGGGAGGAGGGACCTCGGCCTTATGTGCAGAGGTGTCGATCTCGTTGGTTGCTGTAGCACCAGCGCCAAGCGGGCCATCCTGGAGTTCAGTGTAGGCGGCGTTGGCCAAGGTAGGATCAGAGGCTGCAGCTGCTTCCGTGGTCACCTCTTCAGTGGCTCCCCCGGGAGCGAACTCCTCCGATGTTTGCTTCACCTTAGCGTCTAGACAAGCGAGACTGATTAACCAACTGGAACAAATTGAGTTCAATCAGAAGATATGAAGGATTCCCTTACAGGTGACTTCAAGTGTTTCTCCCTCCACACTGACGACCTTCTCGTCTACTCCGTCAATCAATTTGAGCATAGAGCTCACAGCGTCGTGGGAGCCTCCGTAGACTTGGTAAAGGACACCTTCAAATGCACGGCTCTCGGGGGATGTCTCGTCACCAGAGCGCCTCATGGCGGCGGCAGCGCAAAGGAACTTGGTCAGGCTAAGCAGACGCTCTCTGAGATCCTTCTGGTGAGCCTCAGTAGCCTCTGCGCGAACCTGTTCCCGAACACCATCCAATTCCTCCTTGTGAGCCTTCTCCAATGCGGTCTTCTGGCTGTTCAGGCGCTCCTCGTAATGACTGGCGAAGTTCTTGAATTGAGTGATTTGCTCCTCGAGTTGAGCGGCGGCGGCCTGGAGAGCAGGCTTCTTCAGGGCTTGCGCTTTCTGGTCCATGTTGATCTTCTTCTCTGCGACCAGCTCGTCGAGAGATTTACCCGGGTTTTCCGCGATGATAGCATCGACCTTTGCGGTAGCGTTCTAAACAGAGACCAATTGCTTGTTAGCGAGTGAACGAGTGTTCCTGTGGCAGCTGGAGCGACTCACCAGCTTCTTCATAGTATTGCGCAAGCTCCTATGAGTATGCCGTCAGTTTCCATTATCGTCAATAGACGGTATCGGAACGAGCTGCGCAAGCTTTAGTCTTGAAGCTGACATACCTCTGGAGGTCTTTGAAATGAGGGTTGTCGAGGGTGTCCACGCCGTTAGCCGTTCCCTGAACCGAATCTGCTTTAGAAGCAGTGACTGCATATTCTGGCCTTGGAGAGGCCTCGGACTGAGCCTGGGAGTGGCTGTTGACTGGAGCAGCTGCCATTGTGGGGATGTGTTGTTCGACAGCTGGTTAATGTGGGAGCTCTGGGCGATGACCTCCAAAGTCAATGGAGGATTGTGATTCAAATAAAGGATGATAGATAAGCAAACTTGAAGGCTACGAATGCCTTGTTCTGGTATATCAATTAGCAAGTGAAAAGGGAGTGCGCAGAGGGGAATGAATGGTTCAGAAAGAAGAGTGTTGTGTTAGGCTCCGAAGCTGTCAGAGCTGGAGTCAAAAGATGTGGGTGGAACTCTTCCGAACCTCTCGCCGCTTTGTCGCGTGCCTGCAGCTAACCAGCCAAACAAACAGCTTAGAAGGACGGCCAATTCGTTTCCACACTTCTTCGACTGAGGAAGGATGATGAATGATGGACTTGAATTTATAAATTACATGGCTATTCATGAGGGACTATGGAGCTATTCAGACGGCATCATCATATATCTGCTTTGCGGACCTCAGCCGACAACACCGGGGTATCATAAGAATCAACAACAACGCCTGTACTCCTTTCCCTTGCAAAACATTCAGAAGAGTAGTGGAAGATGGGACTCCATCTTAGGTAGGCTCCTTGTAAGCCAAGCGCCTGAGTAGCCTTATCCGACTGTGGTTATTGTACGCGCACGATGTCGAAGAGAGTCGGTTGGAAGACAATTCAATCGATCAGCCCTTGAACTTGCGTAGTGTTTTCTAAGAAAAAGAGAGAGTTTTAGTGATGAGAAGGACACCATGAATCGATGTCAATTGACAACGTACCTCTGTGACCTTGCGAACAGAGTTCGGGGAGATTCGTTTTTCACCCGCTTTTCGCGACCTTATCGACGCTTCGCGCATCAATCTTGAATCCAGTCAGCATAGTCCCATTTGCGAGTATCCCAACTGTGAGGCCGAGGTAGAAGACATGGCATGGAAGCTAACAGCCAATGCTCGGGAAAATGCTGAGCGGGTAAGTTGCCGACTCACTCTTGCATGAAAAGCATATAATCTAAGAAGATCTGCGTAAGGGTAAAGAGCGATATCAGTCAATGAGCTTTAACGTGGACCGTTGACCTGCTGCTTACCAGGATATCGGCGTTCTTGCTCACGCTTCGATTGGAATGCGCTTTCACAATGCCCTTCACGGTTCCACGAGGATAGAGCTTCTGTGTTGCGGCCATAGCGAGAGGGTTTGAGGGTAATGTTGTGATCCAAATTATGGATCGACTCGAACAGGTCGGGACGATTTACTCTTGATGGTTGTGATTATTGATAATGCGGACGATAAGCATGAGCTTCTGGTTTGTTGTTGTCTCATTCAATCTTGGTACTTGCGTTCGGCGTGGTTCCGAAGGATTTGAGGGACCCACGTATCTGCAGCCAGTCGTCACTCTGTGTTTATGAGACATAGATCAGGTGACTTGATATTACTTTGGCACAGGAAAGTGTGGGGAATCCATAGTATGACGTATTTACAGAACAGTACGTGGTATGGTCCATGGAAGGTTGACGCAATGCATCTCAATATTTCGAGAGCTAAACTCTTGTTTTGCCAAAGCTATCCACCGTGGTTCAATTCCGAATGTACTTGATGAAGCAGTGACAAACGAGCTCTTCCAGTAAGGCAGCTTCGACGTTTTGTGTCCGTTGCATATATACGACCGCAATCTTTCTATGACTCCTTGACGCTGTCCAAAAGGCTGCACATGCACTATAGTATGTATTAGTTCTTCATCCACCCGAAATCTATACTTTACAAGACTGCTTCTGCAAAAAGCGATGCGCAGATATCGCGTAGTGGTTGTCACCGACGACGACCTTGAAGAAATCTCCATGCGTAGACTGCCGCCATGGAGCCCAAGGCAACCCTCCATGCGAGGAAGACATAGACCGCAACACGGAGCTTCTCGTAATACCCTCTGAGCATAATGCCGACAGCATATGTGCTCCCGTCGTAAGCTTTGTCTAAAGGCCCATGGTATCTACCCACTCCCAGGCCTCCAATCCCAACATCATTATGGTCGTGCTTCGTATTGGTTTCTTGATGTACTGGCAAGGCCGCAGTTTTGCTGTCCACGGCGGTATTACTTGCGACTGTCCGAGGCCCAGACCTCACCCGGAGCATATTGCGTTTTCGCAGACCATACGTCAGAATGCTGACTATGAAGCGCAAGTCAGGGCTTGTAAAAGTAGGATACTTCCACAACCGCACAGCCGTATGCGGGGGAAGCATATCGAGGAAGTCGGCCAAGATTCCTAAGGTCAGTCCCCACAGAAGCAGGGGTCGAGTTGAGTCAACGGAGGCGGCGCTATTGGTTGAGCAACACGTCTTCCACCTTTGGAAGATTGAAGGGCTTGACTGGCTGGCAATGGTATCCGGGCTCGGAGTCGTATTGCACATTAATGTTTCATTTGGTTGCAAATGAATGGCAGCGAACTCCATCGATCCAGCCAGGGACCGACAAATAAGGCGAGCAATGAGCCCGCCCTGCTTTGCGAATCGTTGAGACATGTCAACATACTCAACAGTTCGTGCTGAAGGCGATAGAAGATTTTCGAGAGGTACCCAATGCGATGAAGCGACCTCTGTTGGCTGTAATTTGAGGGTTGGTGAATCGCTCCGAGTCGACAAAAAGACGAAAGGACAGAGGACCATCAACCTTGGATCACGGTGTAAGCTTTATCGAAGAAAATCGGAAATAAATATTGTCAACATACGGTACTGAGCCCCAGCTGGTGGTGACTACGCGCTCCGGCAAATTTCCAATGTAGATATAGTCATTTGTCGTCAAATCCAACCCTACCTCCTCCGATGCCTCCCTAATTGCAGCGGCTCGGTCATCTGTATCTTCCGGATCACGCTTCCCTCCAGGAAGCGCAACATGCCCTGTCCAGCGATCTCCCACGCGTGACGCCCGTTTGATAAACAGGACCTCTGGTGTTCCATGCTGAACCCAGGGCTGAGAGAAAAACGTCTCTAATCGTTGTTCGGTGGAAACGGCTGGATCTTGCTCAGCGGGCAGGGAAGGCGAATTGGGCCAATGAGCATATGTCGGTCGTATGCGGAGGACCAGTGCTACTGAAGCACGTTTCTTGCATGATGGAGGGTTGGGAACGTGAGGATATGGCCGGCGATGAAGGTCTTTCAATACGGCGTGGAGGGTCTTGGGCAGCGACGGTGGTTCTTGATTTAACTCGGGGTTGATAGACTCCATTGCGTGGGTTTTTCCGTATGAATTAAACTATGGGTTAAGAAGAACAGAGCGGACACGACGTTTCATAATATATCCATGCAAAGAAGACTTTCCATGAAATTGAGTACCGTCGTTGACCGCGAATTGAAGATTCATAAGACAAGTATGGAATGCTGAAATGCTTATCCGCAACTTTATCGGTAATCTAAACTTACCTCGGGTCGTCATTTCATGATTACGGCTCATATGAAAGTATAATATTTTGTATTTGTATTACCAAACGGTGACAGCATTTTTCCCTTCCGGATAATGAAACCGACGTCATGGTGACTGTGATTGGCTAGGATGCATCAGGCTAGTGCCGCACGTGCATGGATTATCCTCCTTGATAACATGCTTCATGAAACTAGAGAGGTAGCTAGAAGGCTAGACTGTGCCCACCAGCCACCAACCCACCAGATCTCAAGCTTGATTCTGTCATTTAAATCTTTTCATCAGGCCCTACGAAGTTTTCTGTCCTCTCTGCTTTGTCCTTTGACAGCACATCATACGCTTTACGTCTCGTGCTGTTTGTTGAGACGCTTCTCGAAATACCCAACAAGCTTATCGAGTTGGACCAATTACAGCACTGCAACCATCGCAACCTCAATTAGCTGAAATCAGCCCATCAATTCGTCATGCGCTTTGGCAAGACGCTGAAGAACTCGGTTTACCCGCCGTGGAGCGGGAAGTACATCGACTATCACAAATTGAAGGTTCTCTTGAAAGAACACGATGTCATCACCGAAGACGCAAGTGATTCGGAAGACTCTCCATGGACAGAAGAGGACGAGGAGGCCTTCGTTCAGGAACTGATCAATGTACAGCTTGACAAGGTCAATGCTTTCCAGGTTGAGACTTCCCAGAAGTTGAAAGAGCGTACGTCTGCCTGTGAAAGCAGGTTACTGCCATTGGCACCGAATGCGGATCAGGAGACGGCGACGGCCACCGTGGACGAGAAGGAGAAGAAGTCTATCGCTTCTGAAGTCCTTCAGGAATTGGACCAAATTGCCAAAGAAGTCAGCGAGCTCCAGAAGTACAGTCGCATCAATTTCACTGGTTTCCTCAAGGCTGCCAAGAAGCATGACCGCAAGCGCGGTGCACGATACCGCGTACGGCCGCTGCTGCAAGTACGGTTATCGCAACTCCCTTTCAACAGCGAGGACTATTCGCCTCTGGTCCATCGGCTGTCAGTGATGTATTCCTTTGTACGCCAGATCCTGAGTGAGGGTGCTGTCGAAGTTGGGGATGCTGGCGAGACCCGTTTTGGCCAAGACACGTATTCGTCGTACAAATTCTGGGTCCATGAGGACAACATCTTGGAAGTCAAAACCTACATTCTGCGCCGATTGCCTGTGCTCATTTACAACCCCAAGTCTTCGAGAGATTTCGAGTCGCTTCCGGAGGATCCCACAATCACATCTTTGTACTTCGACAACCCCCAGTTCGACCTCTACAATCAGAAAGTAGCCAAAGCCCCCGAGGCCGGATCGCTCAGACTTCGGTGGACCGGGAACCTCAAAGACACGCCCGCCATTTTCCTGGAGAAGAAGATCGTGACCAGTGATGACCATAGTAAAGAAGTGAGAGTGCAACTTAAAGAGAAACACGTGCAGGACTTCCTTGAGGGCAAATATACGTTCGAGAAGCAGCTGCATCGAATGGAAGGTTTGAATAACGGCGAATCAGCGGAGGCGGAGTCGCTCAAAAAAGATGTTGAGGAGCTGCAGTCATTCATCAGGGAGAACAGCTTACAGCCCATGCTTCGGGCTAATTACACCCGCACTGCCTTTCAAATTCCCGGTGATGATCGCATTCGGATTTCTCTCGACACCAACCTTGCGCTCATTCGGGAAGATGCGCTGGACGAGGAACGTCCCTGTCGTGACCCGACCGATTGGCATCGGAGGGATATTGACGATAGCGGAATGCAGTACCCCTTCAACGGCATCAGAACCGGCGAGGTCAATCGGTTCCCACACGCTTTGCTGGAGATTAAACTGAGGGGCAGCGCGCATAATGCCGAGTGGGTCAACGACCTCATGGTCTCCCATCTTGTCAAGGAGGCGCCGCGCTTCTCGAAATTCGTCCACGGTGTCGCTCAGCTGTTTGAGGATTATGTCAACAGCTTCCCTTTCTGGTTAAGCGAACTGGAGAATGACATCCGACGCGATCCCGAAACAGCGTTTCAAGAAGAACAGGAACGCCTTGCAAAGCGTGCCGAAGATGATATTGTCGTCGGAAGCTTCCTGGGGGGGAACCGAGCAAGCCCTGCCGTGCGCCCACTGGTTGGATCACCGGTTACCATGTTCTCGGACCTGGGCGCTCCGGCGCGGACAAGACAGCCGTCGCAGGCTGTATCACGGCCGAGCAGGCCTGCCATACCTGAAGGAGAAGGACGCACATTGCCTGAGGTGAAGCCTCAGGAAGAAACCCAACCAATGACATCGTCCCGCTTCGCCGCACTTTTCCCGTCTCTTCCCATCTCGCGATCCAGCCGCACGCATCGACAGTCGGTTGTTCTGCCACCTGGCGTGCGGGAACCCGTCACCTGGATCAAGGATTCTGGCCCTGTCCGTGTGGAGAGCAAGGTCTATCTTGCCAACCAGCGAACCTTTATCAAGTGGCTGCACGTCAGTATCCTGCTTTCTTCTCTGTCTCTCGGTTTGTACAATGCTGCCGGCAAACACAACGATATTGCTCGCGCGTTGGCCGTTGTCTACACCTTTTTCGCCTTGTTCTCGGCTGCTTGGGGATGGTACATGTATGAGATGCGGTCCAGGCTCATCCGGCAGCGGAGCGGACGTGATCTGGACAATATGTTTGGCCCTATTGTCGTGTGTATTGGACTGGCGATCGCCCTGGTGCTGAATTTCGCCTTCAAGGTACGTCTGACTCGATCCGGGGACTTTGAATACGGAACTGACTTGAAGCAGTACTCGTCTACTATGAAGAGGATCAGGGGGGAGCCGCCCATCATTGACACGCCCTCTATGTTCAATGTTTCATTCACTTCCGTTGAACAGCCGGACACCTGGCACTTCGTTAACCAGGGTGGGCAGGGACTGTAAATGCTTGTCTTACAATGCTTGACGCGAGTATGACTATGTTAATCTGTCTTGAGTCGCTGTACATCCAAAAGTAACGATACAAATATATATATGCATGGTCCATATGTACATGGTTGTTGATGAGAATTTAACCTCTACTTCTGCCTTTCACGCGCTCAAGTAAACTACCTTGTGGCGCTGACATTAGTTTAAGCTAATAACGCAAACAGTATTATGCTGAGTATATTTGCTGTTGACTTTTAATCCAGGACTAAGCACTGGTTGATCTGATCCCTATAAAAAGATCCATGATTAGGACCGGTCTACGGAGCGAACTGAGAATCTCCCTGTTTCTATCTCAGTCTCTCCCTCTGTTATTACTTTTTCTCTGATGCAGTCTACTTTGAGATCACTACCTATAATCTTAGTTTCATTCTTCATTAATGTTAATATCCACGGATGTACTCTATTAGGAAGATCAATAGGTGATTACACACTGCAAAGTCAGACTAAGATATATATTAAGGCCTCCAGGACATCTGAGCACGAGACCTTGTATACACCCAGAATATATCCCTAGAGAGGTACATTAGAATCAAAATTTATGTTTCCGATCCCATAGACAAATATTCTCAGAAATTGTGTACCTGTTAGCATTACCTTCGATTTCATCCGACTGTAGCTTAGGATATATCCTTTAATAAAGTCTAGCCATAAGTTCCATTTAAATTCATAAAATTGAAATGGAACTGAAATAGCACTGCTAAGGCCATGTATCATATTTTCCTAAAAAATCTTAGTTTTACTCCCTTGGGAGTGAGTGAGGATTGTTAAAAAGAAACAGTGAATGAACAAAAGAGAAAGAAAAGAAATAACGTCAGCGACAGGATTTGAACCTGTGCGGGCGAACCCAATTGATATCTGGCTCCTTGACTTGTGTAGACGGATCCAACTTGTGGATGGATCCCACTGTGAAGGTGCTTCGAGTCAATCCCCTTAACCACTCGGGCACACTGACTGTTGTTGAAAGGTCGAGAAGGGTTGTGGCTTTTGTCCAGAATGAGGAACGATTGCCCGTCCACTAGGTAGAGGTTGTCGTGGGTGGTTGGTCAGTTGGGTGACGGGGCGCGGCGACGGTCGTACCCGGAACTGGCGGTAAAACCAGAGAAGACCCATCCATGCGTCGAGCATGCATCCAACTCGGTGGAGGGCGGAGTAAAAGACGATGAAAAGAGGAGAAAGGATTCGACAAGGCCGGGATTTGGACACTGGCAACCGAAGTTGTTTGGATCTCTTGATAGTTCTGTCCCGGATGGACCTTGGATCAAAGTCCGGTCAGAAGAGATCTCGTTCGTACAAGTCCGAGTTGAATTCAACACTTGGTGGAGCAAGCATTGTTTTCGGTAGGGATAAGAACAAGGCTTCTCGACCTTTCAACAACAGTCAGTATGCCCGAGCGGTTAAGGGGATGGTCTGTAAGAAACGCCTTCTCGCTCACAACTTGTGTCGAAATTCTTGTTCACTCGCAGTTGCCAGACATGATTTGACCTGTGAGTTGGCGCAATTGTATCCAGAGCTGGAGAGGTTTCTCCGATGGGGTGTTGGGTCATTTTGTTCCTCTGATGGTTCACTCATATCTGCGTTCGGTTTCCGGCTCCCTTCGGCTTCAATATATTATCATCACCCTATCTAAGTTGAATTTAACCCTTAGAGGAGCTCGATTAAGTTAATAGAGATATATCCTAATGATTTCTGAATCTAAACACCGGCAAGGTGGCCGAGTGGTCTAAGGCGATGGACTGTTAGTAGCCCTACTCTTAGCTTCTATTAATAATATTTACTAACTTTCTATCTCAGTGAATGGTCTATTAAAGACAATACATCCATTCTCTTCGGAGGCGCAGGTTCGAACCCTGCCCTTGTCGGATTCTTCTTTTTTCTTTTGAAGACTCTCTAACACCACACCTAGACACTACACCTGGCCGTATAAAATTTAATTCACAATGGGTCTTTTAAAAGAATGTATGGTCTGTGAGTAGCATCTTCCTCATGCGTTCTCTAGATATACTAACTTCCCCTTTGTGAAATCTAATCTCTTCAGAGTCCAGGGTTCAAATCCCTGCCTTGTGGTGTTCTTTTCTTTTCTTGTTTCTTTTTAGAGAAGTCCCTCGCGACACCACCCAAAGCACACCTGGCGCTATAAAGATGCTTTTCAAATAGAAAATCATTTATTGTCCGAGAAAGATAATTTTGTTCGTAATCCAGGGTTGAAATCCCTTCCTTATCTTTCTTTCTTTCTATATTTTTCTGCCGACTCTCTCACAACAACCACAATAGTAAGCGGTATTTTTCTTAGGAAATGGATGTGTCCTAAGAGCTGATCTTCAGAATCGCGCCCTCGTGTCAAATTTCCTCTCCATTTCTTTGCGACCTTTATTTGAACGTTGCTTAATACTTGTGTCGAAATTGTTGTCCACTCGCAGTTGCTAGACATAAAATTTGACCTCTGAGTTGGCGCAATTGTATTCAGAGCTGGAAAGGTCTCCGATGGGGTGGTGTTTGTAGCTTTGATTTCTCCGATGGTCCACTCGTATCAATCCATGTATCAACAAGTAGAAGCGCACATGCGGTTTATCATCATTATTTCAAGTTGAAGCCGTCCATATGTTGAGAGGATGTTGAGTGGAACTTCATGACCCTGCAGTCCTTCGAGACGCCTGATTGCTGATTCCATTGCACTGCGTCACTTTGGATTCGATTGCTTGAGCAGTTCGAATTTGGCTTCGATATCTGCGTTCCGTTTCCATATTGGCTCCCCTGGGGCGACGGCGGCTTCGATATATCGTCGATTCTTCCCGATTAGGCAAGTCAAATGAAATGAGATGTCTCGTCTGATTCCCTGAGAGATCCTCAGTCCAAATATCAAGAAGGATAGTTTCAATCGATTCCGTGCGTCTCTTTATTTGTCCAACTGTTGATACCATAAAGGAACATACAGTATCTCTGAAGAATGTCTCATCCAACATCTCATCACTAAGGTGTTGCCCTTTCTGTCATTGAGAAGAAAGCACTATCCAGAGACATAGGCAGAGCCAGTCTATACACACAACAACAGTGACATCTCAGCTCAAAGTTTTTCATTGTCTCAGTGCATCATACTTAACCCATTGACATTGTATGTACTCAGGACATAGCGTCTTATGCGAGAGCTCTACTCTTCCATCGAGGCCAATGAGGACAAAGTCCGTCAGAAATTGTCAGAATTAATGACAAAACGTGGTTTGTAAGGAGGCAAACTGATCATCGATCCTAGTGTCGTTGGTATCTTCTCCGCTCAGTTATAGCCGGGGCAAGTACAAGAGGCTGACCATGAGAGCGTCGAAGACAGCTTCTTTTCTCGCTCATGACAGACCGTCAACACCACTTCTAAGAGCTGCAAAGCCTGTGCAGAGAAGCTAGCAAGGCTACCAAACCCTCATTTGACACAGTTCACCAACGCACTCTCAATTCAGTTGGCAAAACATGTCTCGGGAAGCCACAGGCATTGAGAGACATGATGATGTGGTAGATGTAAGAGGAATCTAGGTCATTTGCACACTAGGTCTCATAATAAGTTTAAGACTATATGTGGGCATCCAGTAGCAGTGGCTTTTAGTACAATGCACATGTGTATTGCACACAAAGAGAGACAGAGAGAGATGGAGAAAGAGAACGACAGCTATCAGAGGCTAGGGAGATGAGGCTTATGCTTAGACATGATGATGAGTAAAACATCTGCTATTAGGCATGTGGGGTATGTTTGCTCCTTGCAGAAGATCTAGAGATAGCCAGCTCTTTGAGTTGATTCAGGGTAATTGGATAATGGTATAGCTGCAAGTGTCCTGTAGGACTACCAAAATCCACCTGCAGATTCCGTTATTCAGGGTCATCTGCCTTAAAGCCTGAATATTCACTGAGACCCGTTATATAGGAGTTCTTATGCTCCTTCATCCTCCTGTTTCCTCCTACACATACCACAACAGTGGCATCTTAATTATACAACTCAACGCAATTCAAAAATTCTATCATTTTACCTCGATAATCCAGATTACCCAGCCTGCAGGTATGGTGCTATGGGACCGCACATTACTTTGAGATGTCCATATCTTCCTTGCGCGTATTGTCATGAGGAGGGACACATCATCGATGAGCGCCCTGCCTGTCCTGTCCGTCAAACCTGCCATCAGAAATGCCATAAATCCATTGCTCTGAGAGAAGGAATCGCTATTGAAAGCCCTACACCGCAAAGGCATCGAGGTGCAAAGTCCATATTTTCAACAAATCCTCGACTGCGAGAGCACAGAGCCCAAAGACAGACCTTTGAGCTTCTATGCAGAAGACCCACAGACACAACAGCAAATTTTCCAACTAATTATAGACTGCCAACGTCCAATCCACAGGCTGCAGGGGGAACGGTGTGAAGGTCTGCTCGAAAGCCACCCAGAGCATCCGGGAGGCATACCACCACTCAGAAGTAACTAGTACTGCAATCATGTGGGAAATGTTAGAATCTGAGAGGAGGGGCAACGCCAATGAGAGGGCTCAAAACCACAGCCGAAATATACTCCAAGAACAGACCTGGGGTTCCTAAGGAAGACAATTCAGTAAGGCTACCAAAATCCCCATTTAGTATGATGCTAAGAACTTTCAGGACGCCTACCTCATCACACCAAATATTAGATTCCCAGATCTCCGACAGACACTCAGTATCATCATGGACTATCTATTGAATCAAGCTGATGTGAATATGAGACACATCCCGTACGGAAATATCATCAAACCAAATTGAAACTGACGCTCCGAATGCTTACCTTGAGGCGACTGAGGAGCATTGGAGGAAGCTATTGACCAAGTCCTGTGCGATGATCCACGGGAAGACGCTTCCATCAAAGCTGCCAAAGAAGCCAAGGCTACACTGGGGTGTGCACGAGCTGGTCAATTGACAGCCATTGAGTATAATTTCGGCAACAAAGGTGGCCATAGGGCAGCTTGGCATGCCAATGGCATAGCCATTGATTCCTCAGCAAGAGAAGCTCTAAGGCTCAGGGAGAACCAAGTCAAAAGGGCCTATAATACAATCTGGACGATGAGGCGTATTGGGACAGCAGATGCTGTTTCTGTTCTGTAAGCTATACTGCATGATACTACCTAGGTAGTTCAAGGTAGACTCTAATCATATTTGCAGGGGAAGGGAAAGCCCAGGGAGTTTGGTTTATTGCCGGGCCATACAGAAGCAAGGAGGGTATGCCTAAGGGACATCATTGCCCAGAGAGGCGACCCAAAGTTCTTCTCAATGTACCCAACCACTGATAATGGTTGACTGGGCCTTAATGGAGCCATTGAATGGGTTACTGGCAAAGACAGAAGTGTATTCGCCGTCAGTGCCAAGGTCAAGCGCGTCCTCAGAGCATCACGAAGGCGGAGAGAGATGTTCAGGACATCGAGGCGCTTTTGACTTGGCTTGCTCGAAACAATCTTCACATGGATTTTGAGGGTTACCCGGGAAACCCAAAGGAGGAGCTGCTCTCGGCAAATGCATGCTGCAATTCGCCCTTTGCCTGAGACTACGTTGGACGCGGAGGGTTTTGCTCGTTGGGGACGAGCACGAAGTGCAGGGCCGTGTCCAGTAATCGGTCGGCCAAGTGCTAGGAGAACAATTAGATAGCTGAAAGATAGACCGGCAGTTGCGAACGACAGATTCAACAATGCGCAGATAGTTGTTGTCATCAGCGCCCCAATCCCAAGATTTCATCTTCCTCACAGCATCTCCAACTCTCTTCTGAAAATCTTCCTCACTCTCGTCGTCGTCGCATTCACCATTCTTGGTATTCAGCGGCTTGTCGCCCAAAATGTAAAAGGATATAAAAGACAGTAGATCATCTTCAACTCGAAGTCTGAAGCTATCGCCAGCCGGGAAACCAAGCAGATGACAAAGCAACGACTGCATATACATGCGACATTTGGGCGTCAAAATCCTTAGCATGCGATCAAAGGTAGATGTGACTTCGACAGTGTCCCGGAGCGCAAAGCCGACAAACGACAATGGGTACAGATATACTGGACTTCTCTCATCTAGCTTGTCAATGATGGCAGCTCGCTCCCATTGTCCGTATCTGTCAGTGACGTTGTAGATGGGACAACACAGGAGAATCCACAGTCTGATAGAATCCGCGATGAGAGTGAGAGCAGTGCATCGGGGACTGGCTATTCGACAAGCTGGGACTCGGAAGTTAGTAGTGGCCAGCGACTAGACTGCCGGCCCGAATATCACAAGAGTTTTTGTTGCTTACTAGAAGGACCACAGGGTCTCCATGGCGCCACTGTACCTGCTGCCCGTACTCTTGTCAGCTAGGGCTTTCGTAGCTACTCTCACGATGGGCGCATGAGGTTGTAGCGATGGTGTCTCTTTCTGGCGTGGTTGTTCCATCTTTGGAGTACCTATTCAATGCAGGTCGAATAGTAGGACCCTCTTGAAAATATGATAGTCCTCTGAAGGTGAGGAAACTACTCTTTAAGTATGTATGCTGGGCAGCCCTAGCAGATCTGGCTCTAGAGCAGCCAGAACCAGCCTAAATTTAAAATAGATAGATGGTAAGAGTAGAACATTAGAGAGACAACTAGTAAGAAGAGTCAAAAAATATTATAATATCAAAACATACAATAGCTGGGATTCGCTGGTAGTCACCACCCGACTACTAACTAGCTGGCGTGTGGCTTAAGTATAGCTGAGCAGATGGGAAGCCCTGTTTTCCGCACCCTGTGGTCGTAATAAGGGCAAGTAACGATTCCATGGAATTGCCAGACTCCTCTTTCTTCTTCTTAGCGGTAGCCTTTCGTTCTGCAGCCTTTCTTTCAAAAAACTTGGCTGAGCGTGCCTTCTGTGACGGGGATCTGTGCTTCTTCTTGATGGTAGTGTCCTTGATGTCCTTGGTGATCTTGGTGATCTTGGTGATCTTGGTCTTGCTCTCGACGAGAACTGTATAACCACATTATTAGTATCCATACTTCCACAGATTTTGATCACCCAAGATGCCAGTGTGTAATGGAAAAGTGGGATCTGTCAAAGTACATCAAGATGTAGCTTTGGCTTTGATAGACTTACTTTCATCGCTGCAATAAGGGACAAGAAATTCTCCACAGTCGAGCAATGCTTTCCACCTTGGCATTCATTGACAGTGCATGAGGAACAGACCTATATTACCTCTGTTACGCCTTGATCATGAAGATTCCATAAGATTACTTACCATGTTGAAATCAAGACTTGAAATCCGTATGTGTCCTTTTGACTGCATAGACCGGAAAATGCATGAAAAGCATGCCTTAAGATTGAGAATGAAAGAGCGAAACATCCCAATATCCTCTGATGCAGGAATAGGCATGTATACCAGCATAGCGCTATGGGTGAGGACGAAGCCATCATCTTTCGCTTTTTGAACATAGTAGGGAGTATAAGCGCCGGACAGGAGTCACAGGACAGCACAAAAGCGCCATGGACTGATCCAGGACGTGGCTTCGACAAGGAGCTTCCAGCAGATCGACTGTACCAGTGTATCAAGCTCGGTGGTAATGGGTGCTGACTCTTCCGTGGACTCGGGGTGAGACATCGTGCCATGGTGTAGAATCCGGAAACCCAGAAACTGGGGGGCCCAGCGACATCATATGCGCCCAGGTACCAGGGTGCAGTTGGCATTGCAAAGCAAGCCCGTACCAAGGGGGTTCCTAGAATCTTCGGACAGCGGCGTCGATGCTGCCCGGCGAGGTAGCAACCTGAAAGCCGTATTGCACAAGGCTTAGTACTAAAACTTATGTTCAGCAGTGATGCTGATTGAGTCTGTCTCAGCCTCATGCGATTCTGAATGTAGGAGTTTGAGTTGGATAGTGAGATGCATCAAGGAAGGGCGAGGGGGGGCTTTTATATTCAGGGTGCTCAGGTAGTACAGTGAATAGTTATCTTATAGTATAAGACATATAGTGAATATTCCTTTATCTAGTAGTGAATATAGCATACAGAAAACAGTCAAAAGGTTGAAGTATAGCGTACACAAATGACTAAAGGGGTATTAGATATGGTACTAATAACATACACAGAGAGCAAAATCTGAGGTATAACTTCTGTTAAGGACGGGGGCAGTGCCCTCCTTGTTGCGATATTCGAATTCTTGAGGAGGTCTAGGGCATGGATGTCTTTCTCATCCAGCCCTATTCCCATGGTCATCGTAGCCTAGCCATTCAACTAAGAGGGCCTTAGTTTGCCTGATTTGGTCTTGTGGTAATGCTTGGCCACGATCTCATATTCGTCTTGCCATCGACCTGGATGGTCCTGGCTGGTCCGGCGTTGGACGTAGTGTACTTGTCTCCTGAAGAATAATGGAATACTTCCCCGGATTTCCTTTCGGCCGATGATGTCATACCGGGGATAGCAATATCAAACAGTAGAATTGGACTAGACAATATCGATAAGACTGCAAGGGCTACAACAAATTATGAGAATATATTCAATACATAGGGCCAAAGGCTTGCTTAGGATCAACAGCATAACCAGATACTGATCGATCAATGAAATGGGTCAGTATGACCCAAGAGCACGAAGGAAAGCTGCTGACAAATCATTATCAAGCAGAGCCAACGACCTCAGTTACCAGATATAAAGCTTTAATTCCATAGAACGCACTCTCTCTTCACTTTGGAGCAATCCCCGACTTCAAAATCATGACCAACATCAACATCCAAATCATCTCCGACACCGTCTGTCCGGTACGTACCCAGTACACCCACCACCATCCTCATCCTCAAAACCCCTAGACCTGTAACTCTAACCCATACGGATTAAAAGTGGTGCTACGTCGGCTACCGCCGCCTCTCCCGCGCCATCACAGCCCACAAAGCCAGCTACCCAACCGACACCTTCACGCTCACCTGGCACGCCTTCTACCTGAACCCGGCGTCTCCGGGGTATCCCGGCGTCGACAAGCGCGAGTACTACGTCTCCAAGTTCGGCGAGGAGCGGGTCGCGGCTATTTTCTCGCGGCTGGCGGCTGCGGGCGAGGCTGATGGCATTGCGTTTAGGTTTGGGGGGATGACGGGGAATACTCGTGATTCGCACCGGGTGCTTTGGTATGCGGCGTTGAAGGAGAAGGAGGCGAGAGCTAGAGGTGCAGCAACTAACGGGAGTGGGAGTGGGGGCGAGGAGAAGGTGGGTGGGCTGCAGACGAGGGTTGCTGAGCAGTTTTTCCGCGCCTACTTTGAGGAGGAGAAGAATATTACGGATCGGAAGGTGTTGGTTGATGCGGCGGCGGCGGGGGGATTGGACCGCGGCGAGGTAGAGCGGCTCCTGGAGTCTGGTGATGGAGGAAAGGAAGTTGACCTCGAGGCGGAACGAGCGCGACGTCGCTTGGTGACTGGTGTGCCCTATTTCACAGTGCAAGGGCAATATGCCATTGAGGGGGCGGATGAGCCGGAGACCTTCCTGGAGGTGTTTGAAAAAGTGAAGCAATTCTCTTAATCTAGTCTCTAGAATGCAATGCAACTTTACCAAATACGTCTCATGTTGCAGTATGCATAAAGCTGCGTTAAACTAGGTTAAATCAAATCATATATCATGAGAGCTAGGCTAGAAGCTAGTGACCGGAAGGGCCACATCTAGCAACATCAGTTCGAGCAAGATGCCATCACACAAGTCCACTCAACGCCATACCGTGCGAGGACAACGACATCGATGGATGGAGATAAAACACATCATACAGACTCCCGCTAGCCATGATGCGCTTGAGCAAGGAAACAGTTCTTTCAATGATAATACAAAGTCGATAAAAACGACAGAAAAAGGTCACATCAGAATCATGACGTTCGCAACCGCACATCTGAATCATAGCAAGGAGGGTCATAAATCAAGCATAGAGCTGAACGTCCGCGACGAGGACAGGTAGCCGACAGATCAATAAGTGGCCTGGCGCAGCTCAAAGTCAGGAATGTGGTCAAACCAGTCAGACTCAGGATTGTAGCGATACGCCTTAAAGTCCACGCCGTACGGCTTGGGTTCCAGCATGTACAACATTCCTAGAGGCACGTCCAGGTCGGCAACTTCATCCCGCTTCAGTCCACGGAAGTAAGCGAGCAGAACGCGCGCCACCGACCGATGGGTGACAATCAAGACATGGTCTGTCATCCGCTCTACCTCGATGATCACAGCGCGAAGGCGGTTAATGACATCCAGATACCCTTCGCCTCCAGGGCCGGGATAACGATAGAACAGTTTGTTCTTCTTGCGGATCGCGTACTCTTCGGGATACTTTTCGCGAATCTCCTCGTACGTCATGCCCTCCATCTCTCCAGCATGCAGCTCATCCAACATTTTCATCTGTTTGACATCGTACTCATCTTCGTTAAATTCCTCGACCGTCTGGATCGAGCGACGCATCATTGACGACCAGACGCAAAAGTTACGCGGCCGATCTCTTGGAATGTAGGAAGGGTTGGGAGGTGTACTGTCGCCGGGACGTGGAGGGAAGTGCCGCAGCATATTTTTCTGCTGCTGTAACTGTTCCCATTGATGTCTTTGATAATCGATAAAACGAGTCAAAGCTTTCGCATAACGACGCCCGTTTTCGCTAATCTCAGAATCGCCTCCGATGCGGCCCAGCTGGTTGTCCTTACTCTCGCCGTGACGTGTGATCCAGATCTGGCGCGGTGAGAGATTGAAATTCAAAAGATAATAGACAACCTGTGAAGAAAGAAAGCCATGGGTCTGATGAGAGACGATTTTGCGTCCGACATCGATCATTTGAATATACGCCATGTTGTGCTTTTCTTCATAATCTCCGAGCGGGACGTAGGACTTTTCGTAGAGGGCTACACGCTTCTTGAAGTCCTCCAACGACTTCACGGGATCTTGACCTTTGTAGTCCGGGCCCGACAGCTTGAGACGCATGTTGGCTTCCAGGAGCTCGGGATCCACACAGCTGCTCTCCAGGAACAAGACGCCAAGCTCAGGGCCGGCAACTTGCCGAACGTGGTCAACGATCAATTTGCGTCGCTCGAGGGTACTGTTGGTGGCATCGAGGATACCCACACTGCCACCCTGTACCAGGATGTAGTCTAAGAGCTCATCCAAGGTTTCCAGGGCAACCTGTTCACGCAGCTTGACAGCACGCTGATTCTGTGGGTCAAAGAAGGATGCCGATTGATCGATTGGTTCCGGTGATGCTTCCCTGATTGCCTGGTCGTCCGGTCCAGCATCGATAGAATTCACGATCGTGCTACCCTCCTGTTGCATAGAGGGATCTTGTTCCACGCCATTGACAAGGATCTTAGCGGGAACAACCGGTGGTGGGAGGCTCTTCATTTCCGGGGGCGAGGTAGCAGCCTCAGGAGGCGAGGTTTCAGTCTGAGAGGATTGTGTGTTCATCGTGCCCACGCTGACGCTGAGACGTCGCACAGAATCCACGAGATCCTTGTGCACAGAAGCACGCTTGTCACGAGGGCCCATGGCTCTGGCCGGAGAAGGAGACTTGCCTGCCGCGACACGACGACGTTCCCCAACATTGAAGATCTGTGTATCATGCTGCAGCCAGTTCAGGTAGCGGGCCAGCTTCTTGGTAACATAGCTTTTGCCTCGGGCAGGAAGGCCGACCATGACGATCACCAGCTTGGAGCCGAGATCTCTCTGAGCGATACGTCCATCAGGAGACACTTTGGACTTGGTAAGACCTGGGATATCGAGGGTGGTGGCACGGACCCGACTCGGGGTCGAGGCCTGGCTAACGCCATTGCTATTCAGCAGTGTCAGTACGGATGTCACACAGACTCGATCCAGACGGAGAAACTTGATACAATGATATGATCCGAGAACCAATAAATAAAAAGTAAATAGCGAGAATTCTAGAACGACCCGAGGAAACGAAACATAGTTTGGCAATACAAGCAAGGTATGTTCGGGGATGATAGATCCGCCACGAGAACTGCCGATCAGGCACCCAAAAAAAGTGGCTTTTGGGCTGCAATCTGCAGGATCTAGATTCGAAATAACCCGAGGTCCAGATCAAGAACAGAAAAGCCATCAAATCATAGGGAATCATTGGAGGAAAAGAAAAGGAAAACATACATCTGTGGAGACGGAGGTGCGGTAGAAATCGGAGTGTCTGTTAGGGCGAACCCGACACCGTTCTTAGACACATGCGATCCCTTGTGGGCATCGGAATGCAGTTCGTTCCCTAGCGCTCGTCCGACTAGAGTCTTCGGCGGCATAAGACTGGCGTCTTTCCCCGTCCCGAGCTTATTAGAACCGTTTCCATTCGATGTGACACCGTTTCGCTGATTTTCAGGCGACGAGGCCGACGTCATGATCGCGGAACGCGCAATGTCTGAATGTTGCTGTGCCATCCCCGCAGAACAGCAGGGATGCAAAGAAGGGGAGGAGAGGAAACTTAAATAAGATAAAGATGAGGTTTCGAGATCGTGGCTAACAAAGGCGGGTTTCTTATCTTGCGAGAAATGTGAGAAGAACCCTGGAATGCACCCTGACGATCAGGACTGAGTCACAGAGGAAGTTGAGGCGAGGGGTGCGAAGAGAGAGGGAAAAAACAAGTGGTGGGAGGGCGGAAGCAGCAATAATACTCCTAACAAGTGCAACGGCAAACAGAACGTCACTAATCACTGCCGTGAGGGAGAAAATTCCGTGACAAGGAGTTTTAAGGACAGTGAAAAGCAGTCACTTCAACAGATTATACAGAGTGTGCCCCATCCAGATTTAACCTGCAGCTGAAAGGGAAATCTATCAATGGTTGGCGAGGAGCAGGAGGATGAATCTCTCCGGTTGATTGGATGCGGGTGCGCCGGCAAGGCAACTGTCAAAGCAAAGGACAGGATAGGACGTGATAAGGCTATGGATCAGAATGGCAGCTTCGAGAAGCAAGAAATAGTGGTCAGTAGTCTTCTCTGATCACAGCGACCGGGGAAAGTTATATTGTCGTATATTCTCTTCCCTGATGAAGTCACTGATGAGGTCTCGAGGATGGTAATTCCCACAGTGGATCTTCGGAAGGCTGATCACCGCCGCGATGAATCAATGATGTCAAATAATGTCTACACAAAACAGCTAGACTACTTATTTATTTACTGCAAAGCTGAGAGAACAGAATATAAATAGTATTCGATAGCCTACAGGAAAGCATTTGTTCTCAATCATGATTGCTGTCGTGTTGTGACGCACTATCTACCCATGCGCATAAGCGGCGATAACTGAAGCAGAAAGGCTTGGCTTGGGCTGGCGATGGATGTACAGGCAAGTTCAGAATGCTTGGCTAGGTAAGGATGCGAGAGAAGAGGCTGATGCTGTACGTGTACATGATCCAGGGATGAGCTTCAATGATTATCCTGATAAGCAGTAAATCTCCGCGGATTTTCAAGTGTACTCCCGCAGTTGCATGACCAAATTGACGCCCATCTTTCACCATCAAAGTTCACTATTATTTGAGCTTCCGACCGAGTGTAATCTATCTATGATTACTTATGGCGGCTGTGCAAAGGTACTCGATAAATGTCAAATCATTGCAGTCGTGATTGCTACTGACCATCCTGATGAAGCAGTGATTAGCTTGTTATCTAACGGATATCGTACTATCAGAGTTCAATGCCGAGAGGTCTAGATGACTGCCTTTGTGCAGCCCCAACCGGAATCCAGACCATTCAGCATTTCCAAATCGCCGCATTGCTGACCTATTGGTTTAGGGTGCATGCCTCCCTTGCTCCTCACTCGGTTTCCGTCCACCACTCAGCATTGCAGCTCCGCGAGGGTTACCAGGAGCACCAGACACCTTGGCCAGTTGCCAGTCCTCGTAGTATCCTGCTCTCCTCCAGACCCTGAAGATGGGTTCGGGTAGCCTCACTCGAAACCATCACTTGTGCATCCTCCCGTGTCGGCAGGGATGACCGCGCGCCTACTTGTGCCACACTAAGTGCCTTGTGTCCGCCATGAGGCATGTGCTTTTAGGCTTCGTTGTCCGTTGGACATCTCCTTGGCAGCCTTGGCTGTTCCGAGTGGTATCACTGGATTAACGTGGAAGCGTCATCTCCGTGGTCGCCCCGTCGCTTTACCTTCCGCTCCGATCGTATAAATTGCGAGAAAAGCACCGGTCGAGGTGAAGCGAGTAGTCGCATGCTGCGGAATTCTTGGCGCTTGGCAGTCACGCAGGGGGCTCCAAAGTCGCCGACGCACGTCGTTCTTCAGGTAGACGGACTGATAAGATTAGGTTACGCGACACCCTTACTGTCCGCTGTCCTAGACTTATCGACCCAGCCGCACGGTCAGCGCGATGAGGGTCGCATACGCAGCCACACTCAGGGCTGTAAGGACCAGCACTGCATTCCCACTCGTCTTGAATTTGTGGCGATGAACCCCGTCTTCTCCGACTTCGGAAAAGAACTGACGGTTTCCCTGCTGGCGACGGAAAAGACCGATGATAAGTACGCCCGTTCCGTAGATAGCAAAGAGAGCTCCGGTGCTGTAGAATTCGCTGGTGAAGATCTTGAGGACAACGAGGGCAAATGAGAATTGTGACAGTGCTGTCCGGACATAGGCGCCTTCGAAAGTCCGTTGCGCGGCTCGTACTTCGACAATCTCGTCCGATGTTAGAGCGACCGTCCGAGCACGGTGCATCCGGAGACGATAGCGGTCAGCTGCGCGACGCTGGTACACGTCAGAACCATACCACAAGAAAGCGGCGTAATACAAGTCAAAGAATGCTTATCAACAAGACCAAAGTAGGTGAAGAAAACTGCATGCTAATTTTCTGGGATATTGGAGACGTACCTCGAACATGGCGACGTGTCAGGCAGGGTTGGATTGTATGATTCTGCTAATTTAAGTGACACAGGGACAGCAGACCGTAGTGCGACAAACCGCACCAGTGTTGATAATAGCTGTGATAGTAGCAGGCTGCCTAATCCTATCATCGTCCTCTTTGCCTTCTTCTATCCCTCGTAAGATACTCCAGTCTTAGCTGGAAGTTGACTTCCGAGAGTAGGTTGATATGAACTCCAGAAGATTCCGGGAGGAGAAAACGTCACATTTTGAGCTCACGTGGATCCCTCAGGGCAAGACATGGAAGATATCACGTTCCCGGTCACTTGCTCAACCTCAACGAGATATCCTTGCCATCCGAATTCAATAATGATGGAATGTGGTCTTATCTTGTAACTCTTCAAACCTGAGAAAGTATCTTCCTCCACCGTACTGCCCTGGAATCTCCATCATTATTTTGTTTAGTTTCAGCACAGTCCTCAACCCTCATGCATTTCCCCACCAATCCGGAGTAACCCAAGAGCCTTTCTCTAAGCAGTCAACAAACAGGACAAACACGTACCCCATCATCCCGTCGGCTTTCGACTTTGCCCAATCAGTAATGATCAATCGCCGGTTAACCCCCATGCTCCTTCAGCGATGGAGTTGCCCCCACGTCGGTCTCTTGTCCGAAGGACTCGATGGGGACCCCGTCAATGATATGGGGGCTTCGATAACTTGAACAGTCGAACAACAAATGTATATCTGCTAACTAGGTAGCCTGTCGGGTACAATTTCCCCGACTTTTTCTTTTCCTTCTCTTCGTGTCCATTTCTCCTCCTTTGTCCATATTGTTTGATCTTCGCGCAATCGCAGAAGTTGTACAAGCTCTCCGTGAAATCTATCAAGATGGGGAAGGTCTTTGACGCTGCAGAAGGTATACTATACCTTACACATTCATTCGAGACAGTCCCTTGTCAATGTTCTGTCAATTGTGTCAATTGATTCAAAGTATTGGCTAACATATCATCGTAATGCTCAGTCGCGAAGCATAATACCCCCGACAGTTGTTGGGTGATTTTGTACGGAAAAGTGTACGATGTATGTCTCCTGCAACTTTACCTTGTAATTGACATTGGTTCATCCTGACTGATCAAACTCCAGGTCACAAACTTTCTTTCCGAACATCCTGGTGGTGCCAAGATCATTCTCAAGCTTGCCGGCAAAGATGCTACGGAGGAATACGATCCTATCCATCCTCCAGGCATTCTCGAGGAGAACCTGAAGCCTGA
The DNA here is from genome assembly GCA_014281905.1 of Aspergillus hiratsukae. Classification (NCBI taxonomy): domain Eukaryota; kingdom Fungi; phylum Ascomycota; class Eurotiomycetes; order Eurotiales; family Aspergillaceae; genus Aspergillus; species Aspergillus hiratsukae. The sequence goes on from JACBAD010001931.1 coordinate 40,552, forward strand.
AGCATTGCTAGGTACCGTCAACCCAGATACGCTACCCAAGGTACAGGCAGAGCCTTCCCCAGCGGTAGCCGAGGAGAGCAAAGGGCCGGTCCCCATGGAAGCACTCCTCAACATGGACGACATTGAGCAAGTAGCCACAAAGAACGTCAGCAAAAAGGCCTGGGGGTACTACTACTCCGCATCCGATGATAAAATCACCAAGCGGTTCAATACCGAGGTGTACAGATCCATCATTATGCGACCAAGGGTGTTTATCGACTGCACGAAATGCGATTTGGATACCTCTCTTCTTGGACACAAGCTTGGAATGCCAATATATGTGTCGCCTGCTGCTATGGCTCGCCTGGGCCATCCAGCAGGTGAGGCAGGCATTGCAGAGGCGTGTCGCAGCTTCGGGGCTATGCAAGTCATCTCCAACAATGCATCCATGACCCCAGAGCAGATTGTCAAGGATGCTGCTCCGGATCAGGTCTTTGGATGGCAAATCTACGTTCAGATCGACCGCAAGAAGAGTGAAGCGATGTTGGCACGCATCAATAAGCTTAAGGCGATCAAGTTCATCGTCCTCACCCTTGACGCTCCGGTTCCCGGTAAACGAGAGGACGACGAGCGAGGCAACAACGTTGCTGCTTCAATGCCCGTTCCCAGCGCTGCGAAGGCGGCAGAAAAAGCCGCAGATGGTAATCCGCTTGATACCCAAGCTGGGGGTGTTGGAAAGCAATTGTTTGCCGGAACAGCCCCATCCCTCACTTGGAAGAACACTTTGCCGTGGCTGGCTAAGCACACTGATTTGCCTATTGTCCTCAAGGGTCTCCAAACACACGAGGACGCCTACATCGCGTCGCTTCACACTCCGCAAGTGAAGGGTATCATCCTATCGAACCACGGCGGCCGGGCGCTTGATACCGCTCCTCCTGCAGTTCATACTCTGTTAGAGATCCGGAAATACTGCCCCGAGGTCTTCAACAAGCTCGATGTTTGGGTAGATGGTGGCATTCGACGCGGCACAGATGTTGTGAAAGCCCTTTGTCTAGGTGCCAAAGCTGTAGGAATCGGACGGCCTGCCCTTTGGGGTTTGGGTGCTGGTGGCGTCGATGGTGTTAAGCGCACATTGGAGAGTACGTTCTACCCTCGTGAGTAATCAGAAGCACATAGGCTGACATCTTTTCCAGTTCTTGCCGACGAAACTAAGACTTGCATGCGGCTGCTTGGTGTTGAAAGGGTGGAGGATTTAGGACCACAGCACGTAAGTTGATCTTCCCTCAATTTTCAGACCTGACTTCGGCGCCTTGAACGTTTCCCTTGAGCCGGATACTGACCTTGACAGATCAATACCCGCCTCGTTGAGCAACAAATTTATGATGGACCTTCTGGCCTTGATCCCATCCGGAAGGTTTTCCGTGCAAAGCTCTAGTTCTAGAACATTTTGTTAACCTTTTCGCCTCGTCCATACTGCTCGTTACTTATGATCCTCGACCTGTACAAAATGCAAATTCAAACGGATTACCCATGCTTGTGAAATGCTGTATGCCGAAGAATCGCGATCTAGCCTTGCTCTGTAGACCAATACAAATGTAGGCGTCAATTTATCATGCTAGCCAACTCTTTCCCCTTTTGTCTGTTGACTACTCTGCTGATGTAAGAGTTGAATTCCCCTTGTTGCTCCTAAAAGTAGGTTGCTTGCAGTCGATGATCGGCTTACAGCGATCCCATGTTCTGGGCCATAGGGTTTATCACGCTCATATGTTTCTCTTTCTGATCGCTCAGCTCTAAGCCGCAGTGAACAAGCACTTCAGCCATTCTCCCCTAAACCACTCCCTATCCTTCTGCCAGCCCTTGACCACGAGATCTCTTCCAATCCCGACCACCCCTTCGACCTGATCATTGGTTCCCCAACCGGGAACGGTACTGCCCCAGCAAATAAAGTGAACGCCGATGTGGATGGCGATCCGGAAAGCCATATCTTCATCGATCGGGCCGTAGCCGTCAAGCAGTCCTTCGATGAGCCAGACTCCTGCGTCAACGTCCTTGAAATGCTTGAGCTGGTAGAGCTCGGCCACCATCTGGCCCAGATCGAGAGCTCGGGAACCCCAGTGACATAGTTCCCAGTCTATCACGAAGAGACGAATATCGCTTGGCTGATTCAATGCGGTACTTGGAATTAAAACACTAATCTCATAAATCCTATCCAACTCTTCCAGGCAAACTGATAGATCAACTTACTTTCCCGACCAAAAGTCCCCGTGAATCACTCCAAACTCCTTTCCATCCTTCCGGCCCAGCTCCGCCGCTGCCATGTCCCTGACTTGGTGGAAGATATGCTGGCTTTCTTTTAGCAATGCTGGGAATTGATCGACCATCTTAACGAGATTGTCATAGTTCACCATGAACTTGATATCGCGCATGACCTCATTCTTCTCCATCGCCTTGACCAAGTCTTTCTGAGTCTCTTCCGAGACCCAAGTGTGAAAAGAGAGCAGCCACTTTCCCAACGCACGACCGATAGACATGGCCAGTTCGCGCGAGACATTTTGCGAGTTTGAGGGAAGGAGCATGAAAGACTTTAGGTCCAGCGCTCCGGGCAGATCTTCGAGGATCTGCGTGTTGGTGTCATGGTTAAAGTGAAACAGACGGGGAGTCTTGACTGTGCAGCTGGTATGGTTGTCGGTGTCCGTCTCGGTTGTAGCGGGGAAGTCATTCAAGGCTTTCAGGATTGTTTCCTCGAAAAGCTATTGGCTTTTATCAGTACCAGTGCCGTAACATCTCTGTTCACAGACTTACGCAGCGATCTGTAGTCAGCTTGAAGTCTCGCTTGGAAGCAACGAAGTCCTCTCCGTGTTTGATGATAATCGTTTTCGTCCCATCCTGGAGGGGCCTAGCGAGAATAGCTCGATAGACGAAGTTGGCTGTACCTCCGCTGAGTTGAGCGAGAGAAGAGCACTCGTAGGGAGTTTGTGAGAGCTCCTGCAAGACGAGTGTTGAGATATCTTGATCTGAGTTCTCAGACATGGCCGTCACGTATATAACCTGAGAGCGTTGAAATATGTATGCCGTCGGTAACCACAGCTCAACTTTTTCTAGAGAACGCAACGTGGTGATGGATTCGGCTGAAATTCAATATCCATGCCAGTAAATATGATTGCGTCTACCTAATATATCACTCAATATCTAATACCTTATCCACATACGACGGGAATACGAGGCGGGGACTACTTTAGGAATACGAACTTCGTTCGCCAAGAATGCCTGAAAATGTCCCCTGGAAGAATCTCAGAGACGACACTAGACTACATACTACCCTGTCGGCTCTACGCAAGAAGACGAACAAATTTGCGACTACAAGCAATGTCGCGGATTTTGATTCGATCGCTAGTCATATCTCATAAGGGATGGACACCATTTCAATCATTGCTCTGATAAACAAGATGTTACCATCTGCCACGATAGCAGGCCAACAGAGCCAACAAGCCAACGGACTCCAACTCTGTCTCAAGGAAGATACGCGTCCGGGTTAATAAACTCGTCAAAGACCTTTTCGTATTCCAAGTCCCTGGGGGGAAGCTGAACCGGAGTTACAGGGGTCTATTGCAGTCAGCTTCAAGGTTCTACCCACGCCGAGTTGGGATGATAGTCTTACACTGGGTCTGAAGTAGTTCTCTCTCCACTCCTGTTCCTGGCGGGCTCTCTCACGCAGTGCCACGAGGACGTCGTCATTACGCTCAGAGGCCGCTACTTGCAAGTACACTTGCTTGTAATCGGTGATCATGTAGCCGGGAACGCAGTCGATCAGCAGTTTGAATATAGCCGCAGTGCCGACCCGACAAGCCTGCAGGATCAGACCTTTGTGAAGTCTCTTGTTTTTGGCGAGCATGCCACTGCAACCCATCTCCAGCAGAGCACGCACAAGAATCTCGCGCTTGGCACGAACGTGCTTAAGGAGTTCTTCGAATCCGTGCAGCTTGATGTTCATGGTCTGAAGCAGGCACTTGGCGACTTCCATGTGCTTCAGATAGTCTGCCCACTCCAATGCAGTGAAGCCCTGGTGACTTTTCAAGTTGATGTCGGCTCCGTAGCTCAAGGACTCCTTGACTGCGGCTACATCGTTGTGAAAGACCGCGAGATGCAGTTTGAAGTGGAGGGCACGCCAATAGTCAGGGTCGTCCGGATCGAGACCGATGTCGGGGTCGACTTCGTCTAAACAACAGTTAGTCACTCACAGTCAATCTCGTCAACAAGACTGCCTTGTCTCATGCGGTCTTGATGTACCCGGGGAACTGGGAAGTCGACTTACAGGTAGCCATGTCAAGGCGCTGTAGGACGGTATCCTGCGTTCTCGACCCTTGGGAAGGATCCTGATTCGAAAATGCAGTGCGTCAACACCAGGGTTATCTTTGTCTATCTCATAATATGGAGACATACCTCTTGAAGCTTGTCGGGCTTCAAATGCCCCAGTACGGGGTCCGGTGAAGCTGCGCAAAAGAGTTGGAAAGCTGATACGAATTTGCACCTGCAGGTCTGGATGTCGAACACAGATGAAGCCTAAGAGCAGAATTTTGAAAGGGAAAAGATTCATTTCGTTTTCGTGGGTGTGAAGGCGTGCTAGTCGTCTCGGCGATGTGCAACGACATCAGATCCTTAGGGCTCACGTTGAGAGCACTAACATAAAGAGGTTTAGAGACAAGGGGACTACCATCACAGCATTCCCACAATATGACCGTGATTGTCATTCGTAGACAACGTTCCATATTTCGATTACTATGCTAAAAGAGACCCTGGATTATGAGATCCATATCCTGAGCAGCTTCATTGAGTAGCTGTTGTATACGTCCTCTGTATACCCCGGCGAACTAGGACTCCTGGCAGAGGCCATCTCAAATGAGGGGTACATCATATCCCGTTCAATGTCAAATATATACAGTCCTATGTAAGATAAGTAGCATTTGCACTGCATCTCAGGATGGTTGTTGGATGCAGCTCAACTATAGACAGTCACGTGATATGTATACAGGGCCGTCAGTGGTGCAACGATCCTTTTGAATTCGATAGTGGAAACTATTTTAACCCAGGTTATGAATGAGCTGTATGGTATGCCATTACATGAACTAACTGTTCCCGCATTTTGGTGTGTTTGGGATCGACTAGGCTGTTGATATGTTCGCCCGAGGCGGAAAGTAGCGAAGTACTCTGTGTGCCATATAGGTCCAGAAACTATTCAAGCAGAGTTTCCCTCAACTCCCCTCTTGAATCAAGGAAAAAAGAGTGATACTTCAATCGCTTAATTCATGGCTCAGTCTAATGCCTTAACGTTGATTGAGGCTCCGAGTCATTCAGATATCGAGATGGGAATAAGAAGAGAGGGGTGAAAGGGGAAGTTCTGCACCTCGACACCTCCACCATCAGGACGGACCCCCCCTCTCGCACTGTCGGGCCCCTCC
>JACBAD010001930.1:0-45527 GCA_014281905.1 Aspergillus hiratsukae
TTTGTTGTTGAGGTATTGAAGTTTTGAAAAGTGCCATTTTATATGGAATACAGCAGATGGCGGCTGGCATACAATGGCGGATCGCTTACCGGTTACGTTAACGTACTGTTATTTACACCTGTTCCAGTCACCTCTGTGGTTTCGATTAATATATAGTCCTTAAACATACGAAATCTTAAGTAATTCGGCTGTCCCTTAATAAATCAACACAGGTAATTATCTGTTATCTAAGTCTTAAGATAATATTATCGTGTTGTGGTGGTTAATAAGCTGAAAGATGAGCAATACTGCTTGAACTCGATGGGAGACCTGCGCACCAACTCACCACGTTGCTGTGTAAACGAGAAAGGCACCTAGGGCCTGCAGCCAGGCGTCCAGGCCCTCGTGCCCCCCCTCGGCGACATTTTGCTGTCTGGGTGGAACGCTAGTTGGGATGGCTTGGAGTCTTTCAGGCGGGGATTTTGGGGAAGAAGCCATGCGCGGGTTTCACTGTGTTGAGACTCCCTGCAGAGCTTTTATATCGAGAGGGCGAGGATGTGACAGAGTTGCAATTAACTTGTGTACCAGTGGGCAAAGGATGGGAATAGAGCTCTAGCCGCCCCGAGTAAACATTCTGTCCAATGCAGAAACCCTGTGCAGCGTTACGTGGTTCCATAAGCCCAGAACTGCGACGCTGCAGCCGCTTTCTTAGTTGTCAAGACTAGTGGGAGGATCCAACGACTAACAACAAGCTTGCTCCCTCGCCATTACCAGCCATCCAGAGGTGCTTCCCTGTTACTCTGTAACTCCACCAATTGGTTTGGATGCTAACATCTACCAGTCCAGCGATATGACCAAATCGCCGAATACTAACCCCGCAACATGTGCGCGTCCTGGTGAAACAAGGGCCTGAAGCAGCACACAGTCAGCATATAAAAGACAGAGGTCTTCTATGCTTCTCTCCTCCCTCCCAACTCCACGGCATTCCATCTCGCGCATCTGAATTGGTCGCCTTGTAGCTTGTTAGTTATTCCCCCCGTTTGTCTCTGATATGCCTAGTACGCAAGAAAAGCAACCCACTCCGTCTGCGTACCGTGAGCCACAGGTAAATATCCTCTGCTCAGTCGCTGGCTTTGCGGTGCCCTACCCAGATAGCGTCAATGAAAAGGTTAAGCCCAGCAACACTATCTTTAACTGGGGCGGCGTGAAGATCGCGAAGATATCTCCTGAAGTTGTCGTCAAATTCGGATCCCACGTCACACTTAGTGAGGCGAAGAGCATGATATTCGTCAAACAAAACACGGAAACTATATCGGTCCCCAAAGGGTTTGCTTGCTACTCGTGCGGTCCAATACAACGAGATATTGACGACCATGGTAGACTATTCGATACTTACATCTTCATGAGCTTTGTGGAGGGCCAGAGCCTGGATAAGGCCTGGGAAACTTATGGCAGCCTCACAAAACATCAGGTTACCCACCAGCTGAAAGGGTACCTCGGCGAACTTCGCCAGATTAGCCACAGCAACTACATAGGCTCGGTTGATCTTGGCCCCGTCACAAATCCGATCTTAAAGAGTCATCGCGTCAAAGGTGGGTGGTGTCTTACGATGCTTTATCCACGGATACTAAAGCATATAAGGACCGTTTGATTCTGAAGAAGCGTTCAACAACGCAATCATCGATGCATATCAATCAAAAGCACCAAAAAGTCACATTAAGAACTTCTTGGCTGGGATGCTTTCCCACAAAAGACACCAGATCGTGTTCACCCATGGAGACCTACGTCTCCAGAATATCATGGTCAAGGATGGAGGTGTCAGTGGGATTGTGGACTGGGAGTTTAGTGGCTGGTATCCCGAATACTGGGAATTCTCAAAAGCTCTCTATGTTTGGAAGTGGCAAAACGATTGGATCGAATACCTAGTGCAGATTCTTGACCTTATTACCCCGAGTATGCGATCCATTCGTTCTTGACCGAAACACTATGGTGATATGACTGTCACATCTTTCAAGGTGCATCTCAAGATATCTCGCAGGTTTGGTGACTTCACATCCACGTAGATAATGGCATCAGCCGTTCGTTTCTGAAACATGTCAGCAAGCCAGACAAGCAGCCGCTGTGGTTAGCTGCAAGGGCGGCCGTATCAAAGCGGTCCGACGGCTCCTACTGTGCTGAAATATTGACATCAATGAAGGACGGGGGTTACCAGCCTACACTCTTAGCTGCCATTGGGGCAGGCCACATAAATATGGCAATGCGGCTGCTCACCAGCAGGGTGCAACTGAATATCAACACATAGACCTACCCGAAAGGATCCGCGCGGTCTCTGGCCGCCCACTACAGGCATTTATAGGTGGTCAACATCAGCCTGCAGTCCACCAGACGGACCATAATGGCCTTAACATTCAAGGGCGCACTGCTTTGTGGTGAGTAGCCTATGAAGGGCAGAAGACAGTCCTGAGATGGTTGCTTATAGACGCCAATGTCTAAGTGGATGTCGAGGATTATAAGGGAATCGAAACTCTGAGAGCAGCGCAGAGTCAGCATCATTTCGATGTTATAGGCCTCCTACTGGCTTTTCAAGTAGGTCATCACTCTAAATAGTATCTTTGCTGACCCTAACCTATCCAGCGGGGCCAAGAGATGAAAACTTATGGGGTATTTATACAAATAGGACACAGCACATTTGTTACAGTAGCCTGCTGGTATCACCACATGCCACTATCTCCACGAATACCAAACAGCATGTATATCAGGATATTGAATACTTGAGTAGTATATATTATAAGCATGCAGGAACTATGGTGGGGTACCTATTCCCCCGTTCCATATATACATCAATATATAAATTCAAACAACACAGCGCTGGTATGCTAGTGTTCAATGGAAACAAGGCATATTGTAAAAGCCTATCCAGCGAGCTAATATATGGTATTGATAGCAACAGCTTCTAAAATCCGCTCATAGAACCACCTGTTACAATTCCACCCGTATAGGTTCATTCGATTCTTTGTTGATGATCTCGTCGGCAATCTTTTCGGCCAGGGCATCTAAGACAGCGATTAGTAGACACACCATGCTGAGAAGGGTACGAGTGACAGATCAATGGACGTACAGATGGCACTTTGAATATGACTGGGAGGCAGGAAAGGCAAAGATCTGTCAAAACATCAGTATCGCACGCCATCCCGGGTCACGCAGTGGACAGGGAATCTTAGACATACGCAGCATCCACAACCCTCACGCTATTGACGCCAATCACCCGGGCCTTGCTGTCCACCACAGCCGTGCTGTTAACAGCATTAGGATCCCCCATGGCGCACGAACACCCGGCGTGGTAGAAAGCCAGACCGTCTTGTTGGATAAACCGCAAGATCTCTGCATCCGTCCGGACCGAGTGTTTGCCCGGGTAATATTCGTCGCCGAGGCGAACAGGCGCCAGCTCTGGAGCCCCGAAGATCTCCCGCAGGCGCTTGAAGGCAGCGATGGCGACTTGCTGATCTGTTCGAGAGCCCAGCGTGTTGGTGTTGATGACAGGCGGATCACGGGTGTCGGCGGACTGGATGGTGACGTTGCCCAGCGATACGGGGGCGACGAGGGCCGCGTTGATGGACGCGTACTGGTAGCCGTCTTTGGGCTGGCGGCCCATCGGGTCGTTGAAGTTGCCCAGGTACATTGGAGAGACGATGTACTGGAATTAGTTCCAGGTGAGCCATGGATATCAATCTACAAGGCGGCGGTGCTTACCTCCACTTCCGGCCAATCTTCCGGGAACTCTGCCAGGTCTTGGAGGGTTTCCCGAGGAAATGCGGCACGGAGATGATCGGGGACCTTTTCGAAAGCACCAAAGTCGCCCGCGTTCGCAGTCAAGGGGCCCTGTTGATGCTCGCGATAATCACCGACGTAGAGCCGAAGCATGTCGAACGCATCGTTGGCCCATTTGGTCCACGTCGGGACGTCGACGCGATACGCCGCCCCAAACCAGACGTGATCGACCAGGTTCTGTCCCACGTACGGACTATCATGAACGACTGGAATATTGAGGGAATCCAGAGTACTAGCCGGGCCAACACCGGAGACCATTAGCAGTTGTGGGGACTGGAAGGCCCCAGCCGAGAGGATAACCTCCTTGTCGACGGCGAGCGTGTGCTCCACGCCAGCCATTTCCACCACCACTCCCGTGGCGGTCTTATTGTCATCGAAGAGGATTCGCTTCGCCAAGGTCTCCGTATAGACGGTCAGGTTGGGGAGATCCTGGAATTCCTTCAGATATGTGTTTGCGGCGGACGCGCGCTCCTGTGTGTCCGGGATGGTCGTGAGCGAGAAATACTGCGAACCGATGATATGGCCACTGTTGAAGTCGCCAGCATCGTCAATCCCCACGGCCTTCATGGCCCGTTGGATCCAGCTGCAAGGTGTCAGCGATTCATCAATTGGCACTCAACATCAGAAGAGCGATGGTTATCACCTGGAGATCGGCGACGCCCAGTTGGCGTATGTCACCGTCAGCGGACCGCCGCTGGACGAGAACGCGCCTGGATGATATCCCGGGGTCGCATTGGCAGCTCGGCGATCAGGATCCGGGGCTGTGAAGTTCGTGCCTTTCTTGAAATACCGCTCGAATTTGGACCATGCGTAGCTTTGGTCCCCAACGTCGTCGGCCCATTTCTGGAATGCGCCGACAGGGGCTCTAATGTATTCCTTAGCAACTGCCCAGAACTGGAAGTGCGTATGGGAAGATCAGTACCTCTGGTAGATCATCGCACTATCATCTGTCAGCACTGGAAGGAAGGTGAATGACCGGAGTGTCTCACTTGCGTGCACTGGAGCCTCCCATGCATTTTCCACGGGGATAGCCGAAGACTCTTCCCCCCATACCCGGCTGGGGCTCGACCATGAAGCCCCAGTCGTTGGCAGCATTGTTCGCGAACCCAAAGGCTGGAGTGGAGGAGATTATGGGTTCCGAGTCTTCATACCAGCCTCCAGCCTCGACGATGGCCACCTCGTATCCCGCCTGGGCCAGTCGTGTTCCTATGGGGATCCCCGCAGTGCCTCCCCCGACAATCACATAGTCGAAGGTGTTGTTTCGTGCTTGGCCGTGGAGAAAGGCGCCCGCCAGGGCAGGGAGCAGAGCAACCGGAAGAGGCCAGAACATCATTTCTCAAACGAAGAACTGAAATTGACAGATGGTCCGAGTATGCAGCTAGGTAATATCAATTTATGGGCGTGATGGATTCAGCTGCGTGTCCCCCGCATATGGACCTGGGTACCCATCAGCCACGGCATCCGTATTCCCCTGGTGTACTGTCGTGCACCAGCTCCGACGACGGGTTGCGCTGTAGAAGTGTGAAGACGAACCTTCCCAGTGCGTACGGAGTTCGAAGCAAATGAACCACCAAACCGGAGACAAAATCAGATTTAGCTGACGGGGACTTAGGAATCATGTCGGGATTGCGGGAGGTGGCCCCATCTCCGGGGCTAACGAACAATCGGATTTGGACGTCGCCGGAGTACAGAAGCAGCCATGGCCACCACTAGGACGCGGTTGCTGGAGTTGTATTTCCGTATTCTTCAGCAAATCGACCGTTACGGGCTTTTAACTAGAAATGCTACTATCAGGTATCACGCACTTATATTAAGCCATGTCTCGTCGACTGGCAGACCCGAGTCAACCAGAATACTGAACAGTCCAAAATACATCGTGCCAGTCGCTTCTTCTCTCATCCCAATCAAAAATCAGTCAAGACTGGATCATGGGTTCCATTGCGCCCACCACTGTCCCTTCTGGTGGCCTCGTCTTGGTCACCGGTGTGAATGGCTTCCTGGCCTCTCACCTCGCCCTCAACCTCCTTGAGCGCGGCTACAAGGTTCGAGGCACTGTGCGATCCCGGGATAAGGCGGATTGGATTACGGAAGCGGTCACGAAACGCTATCCCGACGCCTCCTTCGAGACGGTGGTGGTGCCGAACATCTCCGTTCCCGGCGCCTTCGACGACGCGATCCGCGGCGTGGATGGCATCGCCCATGTGGCCAGCGACCTGTCCTTCGGTAGCGATCCCAACAAGGTTATCACTCCCATGCTGGAGGCCCTCCGCAGCCTCCTGCGCAGCGCCGCCAAGGAACCGATCGTCAAGCGCTTCGTGTTGACCAGCAGCGCCATTGCCGCTTTGACTCCGCAGCCGGAGAAGGAGATCCACGTCGACGCCAACACCTGGAACGACAGCAGCGTTGAGCGGGCGTGGCGACCGGCGCCGTACGAGCCCGAGCGGTGCTGGGACGTCTACGCTGCCCTGAAGACCTCCACCGAGCGGGAGTTCTGGAAGTTCGCCCAGGAAAACAAGCCCGCCTTCGTCGTCAACACCGTCCTACCGGATTTTATTGTCGGCCCAATCATCCATGCCAAGCAGAACGGCAGCACCGGCCGCTGGGTGAAGGAGTTCTTCGATGACCCCGTCAATTACTACAAGCCCCTGCAGACCTTCATTCCCCGGCACTTTGTCGACGCCACCGACGTGGCCCTGCTGCATATTGCGGGCTTGACACAGGAGGATGTGCAGAATGAGCGCCTGCTGGCCTTTGCCGGCCCGTTCAACTTCAACAGCTGGTTGAGCGTGTTCCGGAAGATCGATCCTGCGAAGCCGTGGCCGGAGGATGATCCGAATCAGGTCCATGATCGTAGTACTGTGGATACTCGGAGGTCGAAGGAGCTCTTGAAGCGGTACTCCAGACCTGACTTTACGTCGTTCTTTGAGAGTGTGCGCGATAACTGTCTCAATAGCGACTCGGAGTGGAAGCGGTCGAACTTTCCCTGAATGATGGGATGAGGTAGCTTATGTAGTCGAATGAACGCTTTTATGTTTTTCTCGTACTATGTGTCATATCTCCGACTAGGGTTGAGCGCTCGTTAGCCTTGAGTATCTGTTGTAAGAAAATCTACCCTGTGTGATACTATAGGTCCGGATTCGCAAGATGCCAGGCATCGTGCGGTACTGTTGGTCTTTTGGCCTTGTGGGAATACTAGAGTCCGACTGGTTTCCTTACATCTGTTGCTTAGGAAAGATGGCTATATCATGACTGAATTCGTGTCTCAACATCTTTTTGGTATATTGGTAAGTTCAACAGTATCATAATAACCGAGTTTATAAGTCAAAGATCTATCCAGCTGCCAATCCAATTACCCTGTCCTGCTACCTGTAGACAGGCCCAAAAGTAGAGATATCATTACGAGTAGAACAAAGGAACATGAGAAAACATGCAACTCAACAACATCGTGACTCTTCCCACTCATTCCCCATAACTGCCTCTTCTCCCCCTCTCTCCCTCACTTGCAGTCTTCCCCTTAAGCACTCTGGGCCTCAGACGCAGTAGCAGCCTTCTTGGCCTTCTTGCGGAAGTGATCCTTGACCAAGAAGGCAAGACTCAACACCAGGCCCAAACCGGCCAACCCAAGCTCGAAGTAGAATGCACCGCGATACCCCTTCTTCTTATCGTCATAGGTGTGGCCCCCATTATTGACCTCCCGCTCCACCGTCCCAGCAAAGCCCAGTCCCAGCGAAATACTATAGTTCACGATGGTCATGACCACACTCGCGCCGATGCCCTGGTACTTGGGCGGCACGGCATCCGAGAAGATGATCGTCGCGGCGGGGAAGGACGAGTCCATGCCGACGCAGATGATGAGCACACTCCAGAAGAAATTGCCCCAGTAGATCTGGTGCGTCGGCATGGTGGCGATGAGAATCGACCCGATCAGGTACGCGATCATGCCGATGACCATGACCCATGCGGCTGAGACGCGGCCGAGAAGCTTCCCCACCGCGAGGGCCGAGCCGAGTCCCGAGGGGATCACCGGGCTGTACCAGGCAGCGAGGAGCAGCGGGCTGACTTTGTTTAGCTCCATGACGAAGACGGCGGCGTAGTACACCCAGATGCCGAAGGTCGCCCAGCCACAGGCGGTGCAGCCCAGCACAAAGGCAATGTCCGAGTTAAAAGCCGCAAGGGGCAGGATGGGATCCTTTGACCAGTGCAGTTCGACCCAAAAGAAGGCCGCCGCAAACAGGAACCCCAGGATGAGGCACACATATACGTATGGCTCTTGCCATCCAACCCCGGCGGCCTGATTCCACGCGAAATTGATCAAGACCAGAGAGGCCACACCGGTAAAGCAGCCTGGAAGGTCCAGGTGTGCAATTTTCTGGCGGACCGTCAGGGTTTTGGACGTAGCGCTCAGCGGTTGGGGAGGGATGGACCAGGCGGAGAACACGGCCAGGCAAGCAAGTGCGATGGCCGCGCTCCAGTATGCCCACGGCCACCAGGCCAGAGCAAAGAGGCCGCCAGTTGCAAAGCCGGAGATGGCTCCAAAGGGTGCGCTGCCGCCGAAGAACGCAAAGGCCATGTTCTTGCGTGGTCCAGGGGCGTACGACTGGCCGAGGATGGCGATCGCGTTGGGCAGCGTCACGGCCGGACCCATTCCCTGGAAGACACGGGCGAAGATGAAGAGAACCTGCGTCGAATAGACGGCCAGACCGCAGACGAGAGTCCACAGCGCGTACCAGCCCATGCCGATGATGAACATCTTCTTATGTCCGAAGTCATCGCCCAGCCGGCCGGCAATCAGGACAAAGGTGCCAATGGTCAAGCTGTAGCCAGCCACCAGCCACGACAGTTCGTTGCTATTGGTGATTCCGTACCAGTCCCCGATGATACGAACGATGTCCATTGTTTGGCCCAGTCCGAGCTGATTCGTGTACATGGCCGAGCAGATTGTCAGGATGAAGGGAATCTGGCGAGCAAGAGGGAGGGTATCCGCGACGTAGACATGGTCGTCCTTGGTGCCCTTCTCATCTTCGAGGCTGGGCATCTTCTCGTCATCAGGAAAGGTGCCTGTTGCCAGTCGGAGCGGTTAGTTCTCCCTTTCGAATACAGCCAGAAGCATATAAGGAGACTCACCTTTCGGAAGTTCTCCCTGAGAGGAGACCGATTGGGTCTCGCTGGAACTCTGGTTCGACTCAGCAGCCATGATGCTTGTCTGTTAGAAATTGATGATCCAAAGAATGAAAGAGGTTGAGAGGAGGATGAATATATTACCCTTTATAAAGGAGCATTGGTAGTATCATTGCACCCACCGTGTCCAAGACCGGACTTGGAAGCTGCGGCGATCGTCCGCCGGTAACGACCACCGAACTCCGGGGCCCAAGACCGTCCAACTCCGGGGCCATCTTTTAGGGGCGGCCCGCCCGGAGTCGGGCGATGTTAGGGCTGCCATAAAGCGACGGCCATCCGCCTCCTACGCTGATGATTCCTTGGTTCATGATCTCCTCCACCCCAGCAGCACTATGAAGATCCTCCATCCACTGTCGTGTTTGCTCTCGCTGGTCCTGGCCAACACGCGCGGTCAGGCTGCCGTCCGCTATCCGAAGCACTCTACCTGGATGCTGGAGAGTGTCATCGCGCGAGGCGAAGGAATCAATCCGGCCGATGGTCTGTTGGGAGTCATTCAAAAGGTACAGCACCGTTGTGCATGGTTGATACTACGGATTATTCACACATACACGCACAGGGATTATTCCAAGAAGCGCTCAGAGCAGCCATCGCCCAATCCAGCGACCCAGAAGAGATCGCCAGATGGACGGATTATCACCGTCGCAGCGTAGATGCCAACATCGAGGACCTCCTCAATGCGACGGCGTCCTCCCGCGATCTGTCGCTTGATCGATTGTGTGTCGGTCGGTCGATTATGTTCGTGCCAGCTCTCTCTCCGATCATCCGTAGGAGTCCTGACTGACGCATCCAGGGAGATGAATCTTGATGGGCCACTTCATCGCAACGTACTCAAGGCCCTCCGCAAATCTCTTGACCTGCAATATCGGAACGAGAACTCCGGATACTGGTACTTTGTCGACCCCCCGCCTCCCTACCCACCCTACGGCAATCTCTCGTACAGCGACGGCATGTACGGCTTCGCTCCGTTTGCCACCTTGTACGGCATGGCCTACGGCGACCCACATGTGAACCTCGACTCCGCCCTGCTTCAGCTGGATCTTCTCTACAAGCAGAGCATAGACCCATCCATGGGCCTGATCAAGCACGGCTACGATGGCTCGCGAGAAGCTCCCTGGGCCCACCCGATCACCGGCGCCAGTCCGATTGTGTGGGGTCGGAGTCTGGCATGGTATCTGATCGGCGCGGTGGATACCCTGGAGATCGTCGCATCCAAGTACGAGGACAACCCCGCCGCAATGCAGAAAGACGAGACCGTTCAACGCATCCTCGAAATCTTTCAGCCTCTCGCCCGAGCGACGGCGGATGCAGTCCAGGACTCCGCCCGAAAGACCGGTCGCTATGCCGTCTGGCAGGTGATAGATCAGCCGGGAGAGCCGGGGAATTTCGTCGAAGCCAGTGCCAGTGCCATGGTTGCGTATGTGCTGGCGAAGGGGGTGCGTCTAGGTTATTTACCTCCGTCTTCGGAAATGGCTGGAGAACACGGCGCATGGACGTATCTCCGGGTCCAGGGCGCGATGCCGCATTCCCGTGATCAGGCGCGATATCAGGACGTGCCGGATGTGGCGCGCGCTCTCTACCAGGATGTGCTTGAGCATTTTGTCGTGCGGAGGCAAGAGGATGACACCCTGGATTTCCTCGGGACGAGCATCATTGCCAGCCTGCATGAGGAGAAGCCGTATTACGAGGTCCGTTTGTGTCCCCTTTCGAGATCCGATATCTTCTGGCTGACGCTTGTGTCTACAGTATTATACTCACCGAGCAGTCACAACGAACAGCTTAATCGGGACGAGTGCGTTCGCCCTCGCCTCCCTAGAGATGGAGCGCGCGGGCATTTAATAGAAGTAATACAATATGTCGGGTTGATAATTCGGTCAATTGGTGAAATAGTACAAGTACTTCGTAATATCCATGTCATGTCACGATGTCGAAATTGATTCGTTTCCTTCTATACAGTTGCTCATCCATTCCACATTTCCGGCACTCGCCAGCAGAGTAGTACACTATCAAACAGCTTTTTGACCCTGGAGATCCCATCGGACGCGACCGACGCCACCCTGCCCTACCATCCATACCTCACGATAGTCGTCCGCGTCCGACCAGACGAAGTTATTGACGGTGAAATTGGTCTGCACGCGCGCGATCATATCCCCATACTCGTCCATCACACTCAGCCCATTCCCGCTCGCCGTCACAACCCATCCATTCCGGGCCACCTTGAGTCCGTCCGGTACCGTGCCGATCGCGTCGTAGTGGATGGGACGCTTGTTGGCAATGGCGTGTCCATGGTCGATGAGATCGAACTTGTAGATGGTCCGCTTGCCGGTGGTGTTGAATAGCAGACCGGCCACGCCGGGGCTGGGCAGATCGATGGAGATCGGCGCCGATAGACCCGCGGCCTCGGTGTCGGAGATGTAGACGTGTCTCCGGTCGGGACTCATGGCGATGCCGTTGGGCGAGCGCATCTCGTCATTGACGACGACCGTGGACCCCGTGGCGGGATCGAAGCGATAGGTGGCCGACTTGAGCTGCGGCGGGGTGTCGGCCACCTCCAGCCACCACGAGTAGTAGGGCACGGTGAACCAGACGAAGCCAGTGACGGGGTCGACGATGACATCGTCGCAGTCGGTGAAGGTCAGACCGTAGTAGTTGTTCAGCAGCGTGGAGGACTTGTTCGTCCAGGGATCGAGGGTGAGTATGCCCGGCCGCTGCTTGTGTTTGTGGCTGCTGCCGGCCACGGAGTAGTAGATCAGGCCGTCGTGGTAAAACCCGCCGTTGGGCACGTAGATGGGTGGATCAGCCCTGAATTCGGACAGGGTGGGCGGGTTGACGTTCAAATCGATGACGAACTGCTCCAGCATGGGTGACAGCTCCGAGAAGAAGATCTTGTTGAGGCCCGGCACGAACGTCGGGGCTTCATGCAGCGCCCACGGATTGACGGGGAACACAAAGTCCACGCTGGGGTTCTTGCCGAGGAGTTTTCGGCCACGCTCCTCGTCGAAAACCACAAAGTCGGCTCGGTCTACATGCTCCCAGGAGGTCGACTTGGTTTCGCCTCTGCCGCCGTTGAACTCGATGTCCGCCAGGTTCGTGGCGTAGGTGCCGTTCGGAGAATCCCGCCAGAAGGGATAAGGAAGGTTGGCCGCGTGTTTGTCGACGCAGACCACGCCCGGTGCGATGCACTGGCGAACGAGACCGTCTTTTGGTGCAGTGTTTGAGGAATGACGAAAGCTGTCGATGATAGGGTGCTGCTGCCCTGGCTCCTCACGCCGTTGCAGGACAACGACGCCCAGCACGAGAGCAGCATTGAGGGTGAATGCAACAATGTGCTTCATCTTCACGGCAGGTGTGGAATTGCTGGAGGATGGTCTGCCTCATCTTCGCGACCAGGGGTATTTAACTTGTCATGTTCTGATTCTTTTGATCTCGGAGAAGGGTGGTCGTCGTTCTTGTTTCTCCGGCGCTCCGGCAGGATCGTCGGGACATCGTCCCCGGATGGGTCAACCAGTGTCGGAGAACCTTATGGTAAGAACAAGAGAGTATATAGTGAACATTGTTGACTAGATAGTTCCATGTCTCCGTTCCATGCCTCAGTTCCTAGATAGCAATCCAAATGATAAAACTGTTCATATCCCTCTCTTAGACCTTCTTTATTAAGAATAACTGTTCCATTAACAAACTCTAGTATATAAGTTGAATAGCTATCTAGTAAGTCCCATATGCGATGCTGTAATCTTAATAAAGTAAAAGAATAAGGGCTTTATAGTATCTCAAGGTGCTTAGGATTTAGACAGAGCTTAGGTATGGAAAGCGCTCTCAACTATAACCTAATATAGCTGGCGAAAGCCTCATATCAGACACGCACATAACATCGAAATTCAGGTTGTGGAAAGCAGCCTTAAAGTCGGAAATTCCCAGAGTGTTCCTAGCTTCTGATATAACAATATCGCAAGCTCATCGTTGATATGTAGATGTCTGTAGTGTGGGCAATCCAAGTATCACGGACAGGGAGAAAGCCAGCTTCAGAGAGGGTAGAGAAGGAGACATCGATAATCGAATTAGGCACAATGAAGGATACACCCTATCACAATGTTAGCGTTGTTCCAAAGAAAGGTTGGTAGATGGGGCACTAATGTTAATAATCATGGGGACTCCGTAGATGGTGAATAGATAGTTAGTTGCCCAAAGAAGATTCTGGACATCCGCAGCGTCGAGAAGACGAGAATATCTAGCCGTTGGCCACTGAAGGGGAACCGAGTCATCATGCACCGGCAGATTCACCCGCTGAACAAATATTTCAGTTGTTTAACTTTTCGGATATGCGATTCTTCCACACATGTATAGGACCCCAAGCCCATACTTATCTGCCCAAGGCTATGCTGACGGAATCAATCAAATCAAATCATCTGTTCACTCCTATCCAAGTAATGCTTCCACATTGAAAAGTTGCGTATAGCTGGGTCTTTCTAGAATGACCTGTGCGGGTCGAGTTGGTCGAAGTACGACGATGCTCCCTTGACCAACAAGAAGTATCCGCACGACCAATAGTTATGGCAACAGCCGTCTTCGACTATTATACCCAGAAAGACAAAGGGATTCCAGGCCCTGACTGTTTCCCACGAGTGTTGGCCGTGTCTCCTGGCACAATTGTTCCATCGTTTCCAGCTCAAGTTTGCCTATGTAGTCTTGAGACGAGCCTGGTAAAGTCGGTCGACCAACCACCGTGCGGGAAACTTGGACGGTGAGATGCTCTCTGGCAGATAAAGAAACCAGTCTCCTCATCCACCAGACTCAGAGTACGTGTCAATGCAATGCATTCGTCGTAAAGGGTCTAAAAACTAGGCATCCCATGCTCCTTAGGGTCCTCCGTAAGGCATCGATTTCCGTAAACCTCAAAGCCGGAGTTGAGACAGGTAGTACAGGGAACCGAGGGCGAACTGCCAGATATACATGCCAACTGCCAAGAGAGTTGCACCTCTCATATACTCAAGAAAGATGCCATTGCCTGTGTAGCAGAAACACTGCACCACTGAGGGGCAGGGCGAGTGTCGCGAGAAGATCTCATCGATCTTGATTCCTTTATGAAATTGCTCTCTCTCCAGCTCTCCGGACTTTGGGACTTTGACAACAATGCGAGGATGGACCTTATAGATGAATGAGATGCCACCTCTCCAGACCAAGTGCACACCAGGAAATTGGCGTTGGACCTCCATGACAGGAATACGATGGGGTATGTGTTATATTGAAGAGCAGAAGGAGAAGAAAGCGGTGTGCTTTGGAGAGTGAGCGAAGAAGGAAAAGGTTAAGGTAGGTAGGTCAGGGGAAGCAAAGGGTCTCAGTCGTCTCCATAAACTGGAGTTCTTATGTCGGCTATTGCAAGTTTCTCAAGCAATATCAACTCACTCAAGGTTCGGATATGGTATCAAACGTTAGACAAGGTGCCAAATGTTGGACGTGCTATCCATTAAAGGGGTGACGTTGCTGCCCGTGGAAGGTTGATGCTAGGGCTGAAGGCCATAGAGGCATGAAAGGAGAATAAAAGAGAATATTTATACACAGTGTTTGACAAGGCTAAAATGAAGCCTGCAAGAAGTAACTTGGACTCTCTCGAATAGGTATCAACATATGGTTTGCAAGGTTAAGATACCCCTCAAATGATCAACCGGTACCTGCTGGCCAATCAATCAATCCGCTTGAGCTGATTAGCCTCAATATCGCAGAATCGGACGACAGGGAGAGAAGATGAGTGGCTTGGCCTAGGTTCTCCCTGCGTACTTTGCCCTTACGAAGTAAGCCTTGTTCGAATGTTATCGTAAATGGCAAACTTAGGAGTTTTATGCTTTGGTGAGGTTCCAAAGGACCTATGGTTCATCGAAACAAACGTTCTAAGTACTCTTGATGTCTTTTTTTCTTTTTCAAACACTCGGTAGGAAGCTATGAACTAACTTTTTGAGTTATTCTTACCTAGACGGAATTGATCAGGCGTCTATGCTATGAACCTAAGCCAGTGACCCAAAATTGTCGGGGCAGGCTTCTATGACACCAACGAACGAATGACATAAGTGCCTTATCCTTTTTGTCGAAAGAAGGTAAAACATATGCATTGCTGTATGTCTGCTCTTCCAGGCTGGAGGAGGTAATTGAGACAGCAAACTTCCTAGGACTTACTATGGCGACTTGGCGCCACACTCTGGACGGTAAAGCCCATTTAATGATAAGTGGTACAGATGCGGTGCAGAAGCTCTTTGAATACAACTCTGTTTCGTGGATCATAGGTTGCTGTAACACTATATATTCCTTTTCTACTGTATTGTCTCAAACAAATAAACAGTCGCAATTCGAATGCCCAAAACACAACTAGCAAGATCGTAGAACTCTACATCGGTACCGTCACAGACCATTAGCTTTCGACGTAGCACAGCGGACATGATCCAGGAAAGACCGAACCACCGTCAAGGCTTGAATGTATGACAATCGCGGATCACAAAGACTTCGGTAGTTCGTCGTCAAATCCCCCTCGCAATAAGTATCCCAGGCGTCCACACACTCTGTGACGAATTCTCCCGTCTGTTCGAGATGGAGACCACCCATGAACGACCCATTGGCTCGATGAGTCTCGAAGGTGCGGATGACCTCTTGGACCATGGTCTCGACACAGCGGGTTTTGATCCCCGACGGCGTGACTTTGGTATTGCCATGGCAGGGATCGCACATCCAGACGGGCTTGTGGCCTGCCTTCCGGACGGCGTGGATGAGCGGAGGCAGCACCGTCTCGACCTGATCGACGCCCAGCCGCGTGATGAGGGTCACTCGACCATCTTGGGTATCCTGCCCGTCTTGAGGGCGTAGTATGAGATCCAGCAGGTCAACCAGTTCCTGTGGGCGCATGTTCGGTCCCACTTTGATCCCGATAGGGTTGCGGATCCCCCGGATATATTCGATGTGCGGACCATTGAGCTGGCGCGTGCGCTCGCCGATCCAGACGAACGTGGCAGACGTGTTATACCGGCCATGGGTGACGGCGCTCTCGTACGGCAAGTGGAGGGCTTCGTGCGATGTGAAGATGGCCCCTTGTCCGAGCTCATCCAGGCTATTAGTGCGGAAAAGGTCCCTTCCAGGCGAAGCTATGGGATCCCCAGACGGGGGAGTCGGCAGGGACGGGTAGGCTTTCATCAGGTCCAATGTCGCCCGGGAGTGAAAATATGCCTGGAGCAGTCGGTTGGGATCGGGCGTGCGCTCGTCCAGATGGAACCCGTTGACGTTTTCGCCCCGGAAGCTGTAGACCTTGGACCCGTCGGGCAAGGTTTCGAAGGGAGAGGATCGCGGTTTGGCATACTGGCCGGCGATTCTTCCCACCGTGACCACGGGCAGGCCCAGGCCGC
Organism: Aspergillus hiratsukae; assembly: GCA_014281905.1. NCBI lineage: Eukaryota > Fungi > Ascomycota > Eurotiomycetes > Eurotiales > Aspergillaceae > Aspergillus > Aspergillus hiratsukae. The sequence continues at coordinate 16,365 of JACBAD010001930.1, forward strand.
CACTGATCAGCCGCGACTGTTCGTGAAGCAGCTGCACCTTCTGCTGCACGATCAGCGGCCTCACATCCTGGAAGCTTTCTGCACAGTCGCCGCCCTGGAGGACGAAGGCTTCTCCACGAGCGGCTGCCGCAAAGTGTTGCCGGGCAAGTTCGATCTTGACCGTGCTGACCAGGGGCGGTAAGGAGCCAACGGTGCGCAAGACATCCTCGAGTGCCAAGGGTTCTTTGTATTCAATATCCTGCGCAATCGCCGGACGCTTCCGCCAGCTCTGGGGCGTCCAAGTATCCGACGTGCCCAAGTCCACGTCGTTTTGGCTCTGGGGAAGCACTTTTTCCTGCTGGAGTTCTGGGCTCAACATCCTCATTGTCAAATTGCAAAGGAGCGGACAAGACAAAGGATGGTGTGCCAATCTACTCTGGCTGATGATATAATAGCGAGGACTTGATCACGGGCTGGTGGGATTGAAGGACGGGCTATTCAGCGTTCCAGCTCAATCCTGATACAAGAAGAGCTCACTACAGTGGGATTAAGAGGGATGGAATCCTACGATACTACGTCCAGTTCCCCCGGTGACTTCGCACACATCTCCGTATCTGGTCTGGCAATACGCCCGGCATATTTTCCTCCCCGGTATCAGGTTTCGACGAACGATAGCCACCCACCCTCCTTCCCTCAGGTTTGCCGGTGGCTCGTCTCCATCACAGCCCTAGACTCCCACGGCGTCGTTCGATCCGATCCCAAACCTCTTCTTCACGGAGTTCGCAGTCTCTCCGTCGGTTTTACGTGCCGTCGCCAACCGTTCTACCCTCCTCATCCGTATTTCTCTTGCAAGGGATCGAATCCTTCAGACAGAAGTAGGCCTATCAACATATGGGGGCTTGGGGGATGAAGAATACGAGCGGCTTGATCGGCAGAGAGACACGGTCAGGCATAGCGCCATCTCCGACGCTTGCTCTCCTTTACAGGCCTTCGTCATAGTTCTAGACCGGAGCCTGGCCTTGCTCAACATGACAACGGGGCCAATGGATACCAGCTTGATCGAACGAAACGACGGCGAATTGAGGATGGTGACCCCCACCAAAAGAAAAGAAGAGAGGGAATTACCGGAGTTGAGCCTACTGCAAGCCTCATCGAGATCATACTCGCCACGCATTGAGTGGCATGAAGGGGGGATCTGTCAGCAACTCCGGCGGTTGTGGTTCCTTCCACCGGGCTCCCTGGCCTCTTCACATGGCGGCCGTTGCGATAGGAATTCGTGAACACTTGTGGAAGGCAGTCTATCCGTCTCCCTCCCATTCACATTACGGATATCCAGTGTGGAGATGGACTCTGCTAGTCCGGTTGTTGCCAAGGACCGGTCTCGACGACACCTCAACTCGTATTTAAACGCTCCCCGTTCATCGCCTCCTTACTCCGAGTAAACACTGAAAGAACAGGTGTCACACTACGATACCAACAGACTTCAACGGCTGTCACGAATCTCGCTATTGTTCAGGTACTCCTCCTACGCGATTGAGCCACTCGCTTGGCGGCATTAACCATGATCTTTGAATCCAAGTATCCTCTCCCCTCGGTGCCCAAGACCGATGTATTCAACTACATCTTCCACCAGGGCCGACGACCATATCCATGGAGTCGAGTGCTCTATCGCATGGATCAGACCGGTGAAACCTTGACGCTGGCTGAGCTCGAGGAGAAAAGCCGACGCTTCGCTGATGTTCTCCGCTCGGAATACGATATCATGCCCAAGGATGTCGTCGGCATTCTCGCCAAGGACAGGGTACGTTGGGTAATCCCTGCTCATTTCCGTGGTAGCGGCTAATCTTGCCAGCAGATCCAATATCCGATTGCGTATTTTGGCGCATTGGCCACCGGAGCTATGGTGGCCCTCATCCCCGTGCAGCAAGAGATGTCCGAAACGGACATTGCGACGCGACTAGTCCAGTCACAGGTGAAGCTGCTCATCACCGACAGTGACCTGCTGCTCCTAGCCGAGGTGTCTGCGAACCTAGCGGGCGCTGTCCGCCTGATCACGCTCGACCACAGCCCTAACCAACTATGGGGATCTCTGGAACATCTTCTTCCACGCGGCCGCCCTGACGCTGACCTCTTCCGGTTAGAAACGGAGGCCAGCGCAGAGGATCATGATGCCTTTCTGAACCGCACAAGCGGATCTACGGGGAATGTCAAGTCCGTGTTAACCAGCCATGCCCATTTCATCGCCACGATGGAGGGTACCATCGGCACGATACCGGACAACACCGACCCGGAGCACGATGTGTGGCTCTCTCCCCTGTCACTGGGATTTTTCATCAACGCCAAGCTCAACATGGGTCTCAACATCCTACTGGGAATTCCCGTGGTGCTCATGAACGGTGCCCTCGATGAGACCACCGTCGACGTGATCGGCCGGCACAAGGTCAGCTTTCTCTTCATCACGCCCCCCATTGCAGCCCGCCTGGCGCGGGCGGACCTGAAAGCGTCCGGGATCGACGTCAGCAGCGTCAAGTGGCTCCTCACGGCTGGCGCCCCCATGCACGAGAACCTGCGGCGGACGGTGTCCAACCAGTTCGGGGGCGTTCACTTGGACCTCGAATGGGGCACATCCGAGACCATGCTCATTGCGATCCAGCGGGACGAGGAGTCGCGCCGGAGTGGCTACAGTGGCACGCTGGTGAACGGAATGCAAGCCAAAGTCATGAGCACCGTCACCGGTCAGGAGCTGGGGGTGGGCGAGCCTGGCGAGATCCTGGTGCGCAATCAGCTGTGCCGATTCAAGGGCTACAAGGACAACGAGGTTGCCAACCGCGACTTCGACTCCGAGGGCTGGTTCCACACGGGCGACTACGGGTTCCTCGACGAGAACTGCAACGTCTTCATCATGGATCGGATCAAGGAGCTGCTGAAGGTCGGGGGCGGTTACGGGACGCACATCTCCGCTGCGGAGCTGGAGGCCGTGGTCTTTGAGCATCCCGCCGTGTCCAGCGTGGTGGTCGTGGGCATTCGCAACGACTTCACCCAGCTGGACGAGCCGACGGCGTTTGTGATCCTCAAGCCCGAGTATCATCAGAATCCCCAGCTCACCCAGCACTTGGAGCGGGACATTCTAGACTTTGCCAACCAAAAACTCACCGGGCTGCGGAAGCTGACCGGTGGCGTCCGGTGCCTCTCTCACTTTCCCACGACGGGATTCAAGATCAATCGGAGGCAACTCAAGCAGATGGCGACGAAAAAGGATGTGGGCAGTGGACTGTTTCTTTCCTCTGTCCCAAATTATGTGCAGTCGGTTTGATCACTACGGCAATTATGAGAATGACTTATGAACACTCGATCAACAATCTACTTGTTCTATTCTACTCCCTTTTTGTTGACAGCAATGGATGAACAGATGAATGTATACATTGTATAGAAATATCACTCTCTTTCTCTGATAGATCTCTGTCATCGCAGTTCCTCCACCTTTCTTACATAGATTGTAGAAACTGCCTGAACATGCACATGCATGTCTCCCATCGTCTTGATTCTGAAGTAGACTTCTGCGTAGCACCCTCACCATGAGAACTAAATGGCAAGTCACGCGACTACATCGACCCTAACAGAGGGGAGTCAGAACCAAGTTACTTAGTCCCTATACAAAACAGCGCATACCATGGCATGTATGATCACGTAGTCCACCATCGCCTAACACCCAAGTGAGGGTCATTCGCTTACAATCGATCTACAACTAGAGGGCACTCCTACACTGGGATCAACTGCAGGACCGAGCGCCGCGTACACGCAACGCCAATGACCCGGAAATGACGTGAAGACTCTATTCTCAAGCCTCTTACTCCTCAAAGATCCAAACCGCTGCGAATGCCACAGTTTACTCGACCCCGCTTGTGTGCATGCGAAGGATCTGGACCCATGATCTTCGCTGCGACGCCGTCACCACGCCGTCCCATTTGATTGACGGGGAATGGACTAGATATTCGCTAGTGCTGACATCGGAGAATCTGCGCCGCTACGTCGACCACCATCTACATACCTGATTTGGCTGTAGCGTAGCGTTCACGACCTCCTTCTCCGACGAGAGAGCATCGCTTCGTCCGGAGTTTTTCGGACTACGCTGGATGGTGGATGTTTGGTGCTGATCCTGATAACGACATTGTCGCTCGGCAATCCCCCATTGATGGTGGAAATGCATGACATATTGCGGAGCGTGCCGATCACCTTTCTGTTGCTTTCTGTCTCAATCTCAGTCTCCTCTATCTGTCTCGCCGTGACCCTCTCCGTGGCGGTCTCCATGACCCGCCAGCGGATCCAAAAAATAATAATAACAGTAACAAAAAAGAAGACTAAAAATTCAAATAAAATAAAACCTGTACAGAGAAAGACGGCAGTTCGGAATTGACCTCAGAATTGACCTCGTCCTCAGAACACAGAATGCTTCACAAAGTCCGTATCCGTTGCGGAGCAAGATGGACCGACTACCACGATTCCAGCTCTGTGATGGCACGAAGGACGTATATAACCCAGATCCAGGCACATTGACAACCGACCGACAGACAGGATTGATCAGGAATAATCAACAAACGCAACAGTATCGCTGTACCACATCGACCAGAAATGGAGGCTCCTATTAAACCCACCGCGGCGCACCTGCCTCTTGAAATCCAGGCCAAAGACGAATTCAGTGGCACTGAAGGAGTCTACCTTCTCCCCCATCACCAGGAGGAGATCAAGCGCTTGCAACGGCAACACTTCTTCATCAAAGCCGCCACTGACGACAAGTTGACCCCTGTCGAGCTGCCCACAGGGGCCAGAGTGCTCGACTCTGGCTGCGCAGACGGTAAGTTTAGCCCGCAACCCCTGCTTGTGGTAAAGAAATGGTCCTCATTGGTTACACGGCAGGGACATGGCTAGCGGATCTGGCTGGTGCGGACAGGCCCGACCTGGGTCTCTACGGAGTGGACCTGGGCAGTGCGCTGTTCCGGTCGGACCCTCGACTGACCTTGCGGGAACATGACGTGCGCAATCCCTTCCCCGAATCCTGGGGCTGGAAGAACAGTTTCGACCTGGTGCACCAGCGTTTACTCGTTTGGGGCATTGGAGCGGACGAGTGGCCGCGGGTCCTCGCCAATCTGGCCGACGTTGTCAAGCCCGGTGGGGTCCTGCAGCTAGTGGAGGCCGAATGGGTCCTTAGCTCGTATTCCGACGAGCAGGTGCAGCAGAAGAAGCTGGCCAAGGTGCAGGAGTGGTCGACCAGCTCGTCCGGCATGGACGTTCACATCTGGAAGAAATTCCCCGATCTACTGCTCCCCCTGGGCTTCGAGGACATGAAGGTGGAAACGTACGATCTGGGCTACGGTGCGACGTCGAAGAGGCCCGAGGACCGCATCTGGACGGCCGAGCTCCTCCCCCAATCCTTCCGCCATCTGGCCCGTAGGATCCCTGGTATGTCCCACGCGTGATGGAATCCTATCCATGATCAATCCCACTGACACACAACTCTAGCCGACGGCATTCCGGGCGTGGCCCGCACCCCCGAGGAGTATCTCGCGTGGTTGGACGACCTGGTGGTGGAGATGAAACAAATAGGCTACACGCCCAAAGTCCGGTGGCTTACGGCGCGCAAGATCTAAGGTTTAGTTTCCGCAAACGGACCGTTCCAAGTGCAATGTTTAAATGTTTAAATCCTGGGGGAACGTTGGATAGACGCCTCTTTTTGACCCAGCGGGTTTCCGATGCGGGTTTGATATGTGGCTAAAGTCGTTGTGGCATAACCATAATCATCATTCTTCATTCTGGTCATTTCCACTCCGTGTCGCTACCCGAAGATGAAGCTCGATATGGCCCCCTTGTAATAGAAAAGATAAGCACTAAGGTAGCGTGAAGAAGGCAGGCAAGGCTTCTCATTGGGAGATCCTTTTGCCTCGCACGTAATCACTCCACCCGCCGTATTTGAGCTCGCCGTCATTGGCCGTGATGGGACTGATATCTGCCCAGACCAATGCCCGTCGTGATAGATAGTGAGAGTAGCGACTAGCGAGGGTTACATTGACCGTACTTATTAATAATATAATAAGACGGAGTCACGCCAGCATGATGAGCACGCCATACAATGCGGCTAGATCCCGCGCCTTACCACACACGGGATGGCGTTGGGATGCGCCTCAAAGTCTCACCTTTCATGCTGTCCTTTGTACCAATGCGTTGTCTTCCTTCGAGCCAGGGCTACAGATAGAAGGATCGAGAATGACGGTTATCACGAGTCTGTGAATGGATGCCACATCTCACTTAAACCTGGCAGTCCCACGCTTTTTGGTTGTTTCATGTCTCCTGCCCCCATCGATGCCGCACTTCGACCATGCCTGGATCCGAGCCATCCAGCGAGGCTCACCTGTGCGACTCATGCTTCAAAACCTACCAACGCCGTTTGTCTCCGCCGTTTGTCTTGTCTCCTATCTTCTTGCATCTGGGGCTGATATCTAGGCCGAATGGATTCCAGGTGACCTCCTCTTGCGCCATCGACGACGGTGTCTGCGATTGAACAAGCCCACGATGCGCCGCAAAGCGTGCAATGCCTGCGTGCAGGCCAAGACCAAATGCTGCTACACACAACCGACCTGCTCGCGATGTGCCAAACGGGGCATCCATTGCGAATACGTGACCGCGGCCACCACTGCAGCCAACACCGCAGCCGCCATTCCCTCCGCCTTTTCCGACTCCTCCTCGTCCCTCTCGTCGGCAAAAGACCCTCCCAGATCCGATGACACCCGCGTAAGCACGACCGACTTCCCGTCGCTGTGGAGCCGTCGGAGCACGAGCACGCTGGGCGGTCCCGGCGCCGACAGCTTGGACTCGTGGAGCTCCCAGGACTTCCTCTGGACCCTGGATACAATCGATCTTCCGTCATTGCCCTCCTCGTCGGCAAGTGTCGTCAACGGAGTTACCCTGGGCCCGACGCCCCCGATCCCGACCAGCCATCCGAGCCTCACATTGCCTCTGGCCTCGCCGCCGTTGCGACAGTCGTACAGTACGCTGGTCGAGGAGACGTCCATCGTGCCGGCGGATCCAGGGATTCCCGATCTGTCCACCCTGACGGTTCTTGGCCCGCGGGATGCCAACAACTCGCCTCAGGCCTTGGTGTCCAGTCCGGACGTGCCGGGAGTGCGGCCGTCCAGCTGCGTGCGGCTGCTTGTACAGTATCCGAGACTCTTGCTACAGGACGACTTCTATTGTCCGTTCCTGCACCGCACCCTGTTCAACGAGCATGTGCCGGACATGACGATTCTGCCGCACACCTCCATGGCCATTTGCTGCGGAAGTGCCTTGGGCGCCAAAGACGCCGCGGGCTACGTCAAGCGGGCCATGGACGCGCAACGACAGAGCCTGATCGAGTCATATGTAAGCATCTTTGTCGGGGTCGAGAGATGAACTCGCAGCGTACTGATAGAAGACCATCCAGCCCACCTACCACTGCATGGAACAGTGGGACGCTCTGCATGCAATGCTTCTCTATGAGATCCTCGATATGGGCATCGCGCCCGTCGACGAATCCGAGAGTTGGAAACGGAAGCGTCGCACAAAAGGGCTGAAGTCGCCCTTCCTGTCCAAAATGACCCAGTGTTTCTCGCGGTCCTACCTCGAGTCGCACGATGCGGCACTCCTGCCCTCCGCCGACACCAGCGGCTCCTGGGTCAAATGGGCCGTCACGGAAACCGCCCGCCGCACCATCTTCCTCGCCAACATCGTCAACTTCTTCGGCAACCGCGATCTCGAGTCCGGGCGCCAGTCGCCCTACTACGAGCCCCTCAACGACGAGCTGATCATGAAGATGCCGCTGCCCTGCAATCAAGCGCTGTGGAGTGCCCGCACCGAAGACGAGTGGCGCAAGGCCACGCAGATGGCCAAGCCCGCGCTCCCCACGAGCTCCCCAGGCATGACCGACGCTTTTTCTACCTTGGGCGCTGCCGCTGGTGGTCCGGTTGCTGCGGATTCGCTCGTCCTCGTTGGAGAGCAGCTCCCGAATGACCATCACCAGCCCTCGCTCAAGCTGCTTTTCTCCAAGTTCGCCAAGGACTATCTCCGGGCGAATTTCGCGACGAATGCCGGGTTCGCCGACTCCAATGAGCTTCGGTCGTTCATCATTCTCTGTGCGCTGGAGCAGTTTTGGTGAATCCGTTGGATTGGTCGACGGACCCTGCGCTTCATTCGGTCATGCCTGCTAGTGACGATGTACTGCGATTGTAAATTGTAATGTAACGCTGACGATTGATGTGATGTCCACGTGTCATGAGTATATTTATTAAGTTCCATTTGCTTTCTTTTTTCTGCGCTACTTTTCTAGCTTAGATATTCTTCCAATGAGCAGATCGAGCAAGAATGTAGAAATGCGATGTTGCAATTTGTATCATACATTTCATCATTAATCCAATAACAAATCTAGACACGTCTCTCGTCAATCCCAATAATGCCCAGTATCAACTCGGCCTAGTTCATGTCTCAAGCGGACGCACTCGCAACAGCCGGCTGCGTCACCGCAGCTGGGCTCTCCACCTTCTTCTCGTTATCCCTTAGACTATGGCCCGCGACATGCAACTGCTTCACGCGCGCCTTGACATGCTCGCCCGCCACCACGGGCTCGAACCGGGCCGGGTACGTCGCCGACACCAGCGCATCCAGCGGCTTCACCAGCAGATCCAGGTTGAAGTGCCCGAAGAAGGCAATCGAGTAGCGATCCGGGATCTGGTCCGTGGACGAGCCGCTCCTCGTGGCCCGGGGCTCCACGACGCGGTGCATGGTGGATGGTAGAAGACCGTTGAAGAATCGGGAGAGAAGATCGCCGACTGTCGGGCCGGGAATCAATCAGTGTCTCGTTGTTTTCTCTCTCTGCATCCCACGAGGGGCAAAGGGCGACTCACCGTTCAGGACCGCACAATCATCCTTGCGAGGAACATACTCGTACTGGCCATTGTTGCGCAGCACCTGCAGACCCTCACCCGAGTCGTTGAACAACAGCGTCATACATCCATAGTCCGTGTGGGCCGCCGCGCGGACCCTCGTCCGGAACGCCTCCGGCTCCGTCGCCGGATAATGCAGACAGGCGATGAAATGGTTCTTCTCGCTGATGAACGGGTGCAGCGTCTCAGCGGCTATCCCGACCTCCTCCGCGAGGGCGCTCAGAAGCTCGAGGATGACCCCGTGGCACGACTCGAAGAACCGGACCAGGTCCCTCCGCATGGCCTGCGAGTCGGCGTCGGACAGCCACTGGTTCGGCTTCTCGGTGTCGTCGTCGCGATACATGCCGAAGAACTCCTTCAGGTCCGAGGTCTGGGGATTGTGGGCCAGCTTCAGCGGGTTGGAGTAGCCCTGGCTGGGGCCGCGGCCCTTGTCGAGCTGGCCGAGGATTTGCATCTTCTCGTCCAGCGGCTTGGCGAAGAAGCGCCGCGAATGCGCGAAGAGTTCGTCCACGGTGGCCTGGTTTACCCCAGGGTGCTTCAGGTACGCGAAGCCAGTGTCGCGGAGGGCCGTGAAGAGTCGACGGCGCTCATCGATGGAGAGGGGCGTGCGGTGGCCCGATGCATCCTTTTCGCTGAGGGCTGTGAAATCGATGACGGGCAGGTCGACGGTATCGTTGTGGACCATGGTGGGAGATTTGATATTGTTTAGCAAGGCGAGTTCGGTCGTTTCTTCACAGGGAATGCTGATGATTTCGAATGGCTCCAAGGACGACTAGATAGAGGCCAGATATATCTTTCCCACCGGTCCAACGAAGTCCACACCCTCCCATCAGAGTGCCGCAAAACCCGCGCCCTTCAGTTCGGTTCATGCTACATGTGCTCGAAAATGTGCATTGCATCGTATGACTCGAAAAGAGTGTCTTGGACGGCGGACGACCATCCACACTCCTCTGGGCTCTGCAAGCAAACGGACGACGGAGACGCAATTTGTCATCCTCCACAACACGACGGCGACTTTGTCCTGGTTCTGCTTTCTTCCGTTCCCCCAGTGGTTGGTATAACTACGCAGGGCATGGCACGATGCGTCCGAGTCTTGGTCTCTTTCGGATCCTCCTCCTTCAGCTGGTCTTTGACAACGACATGATCAGAGCTGCAGCCATGAAAGCCACCGCAGACACTGCATTTCGCCTGTCCGGTCTCGGTGCCGGAGGCGCAGGCCATATCCTCGTCGGCCAGAGTACCGCCGTCCGGCCTGACGCCGGCGCGCACGACAAGGGCACCCCTCGCGAGGCCTGGGGTCTCAAGTCCGGTCTCTACACCCCCCGTCAACTGGTCGAAGGGTTTGCACCGCTGCTGGACACGGTCGTTTTCCGTCTGGGCCCAGATCCGCCGAATGCGAGACCGGCACGGGCCCAACTGCTCGACAACCTGGCCGCCAATCTCGACACCAACACCCGGGAAGCCACTCTGCACTTCCCCGACACCGATCTCGATGACTCCCGCCAAGAAATCGCCGAGCAGGCGAGACGTATTGGACGGACGCTCGTGCAATACGCACGCAACCACACGGGCGGCCCGTTCAATCCTGACCTCTACCTCCGCAGCCCCTGTGAGGGCCATCTCCTCATCCCGCCGAATGTCGATCTCATGTTCGGCCGTCGCAGTCAGTCGCATCTGATGCAACTGTTCAACGAGTACATGCATCAGATGGTCCTCCTGCGTGACGCCCTGCTGCCGTTCAAGAACTACGAGGACGTGATCATCCCCGTCGACGGCCGCGCCGCTCGAGGCATCCGCCATCTGGAGCCATCCCGCGCAGAGTTCCTCACCCACCTTTTGACCAAGGAGGTCACCCAGTCGGCAATCATCAAACACGCCCAGGCTCTCCTCGCCCCGGGCCTTCTCTCTCATTCCAGCCTGACGTCCCCAAAGGCCAGCCCCGGCTACGGCTTCCAGTATGCCCACGGCCTGGTCCTGCCCGCTTTCCTGAGCGGCGGACCGACTCCGTTCCATCTTCTCCAGTATATCCCCGCCAAGCTGGTCGACGACACCCCAAAAGACGTCGTCTTCGACTACCGCATCCAGGACTACTATGTTGCGCCTCGCGTCGAGATCCCCGCCGGCACCGAGAAGTCTCCGGCGTTCCAGTCCGCGGGATACCCCGAGGCCAACGGCTGGGGCACACCAACCCTCGGCGTACAAAGCGCCAGCATCGGAGTCGTTCCACTGACGGCCGACTCGACCTCGTCGTCGAAGACGGTCCGGCAGCTGGAATTGCAACTGCAGCTCGAGAACGGCAAATGCGTCTCCGTCGATCTGGGACAGGTCGCGCGTGGCCATCGCTACGCCTATCAGGCATCCAGAGCCAGTGACTCCGCGACATCAGCCAACGGTAAGCACAGCGCGACGACCACCGTGTTCCACGACGCGGCATCCGTCCTGGAGACCGGGCAAGCAGACGGCCTCGTGACAGCGGAAAATGGCGGTCTCCATGTGATTCCCGTGCAAGACCCGGTCGTTGCTCTGGCGCTTCTGGGGAAGATCTACCCGGGGAACGTGGTACTTCTGCCGGAGTCGGAGGGCTTAGCGCAGGTCGAGAAAGCAGGGAAAGGACTGGAGCCAAAGTTTGTCCTTTGGGGCGCTGTGGAGCGTGGTGGTCTACGGGGAAAGTTTTAGTTGTTATTAGCTACAGTCGTCCTTGATTCAAGTATGCATTCCAATGAAACCGAAATTAAATCAGGACAGTCCTCAGATAGATACCAACCTTCAGATTAAGCCTTGGCCCAGCCTTAATATGTCTAGATCTGTTCTATTCAGATTAGCACTAGGAGGTAGCCACATGAGCGTATACTTATTGGTTCAATTGCGATCAGGTTGTCATGGAGAGGACTGTTATCATCAAGTGATCTAAGCCACGTAGTAATGTACGTATACTTAAATTCTCTAGACTGCACATCATTGTATTGCACTTAGAAATGGAAAATGGCCGGGAGATTCTGGCCAGAATCCCGAACCCAAATGCTGGCCATCCCCAGTATATTGTGGCCAGCGAAGTTGCCACACTTGATTATGTGCGTGACGGCCGCTGCGCAATCTGCTTTGACTAACTTTAGTGTGTAGCTTCGCAACATCCTCGATATCCCAGTTCCCAAAGTCCTCTCTTGGAGCTCTCCGTCTCAACCTAATGCGGTGGGCGCTGAGTATATCCTTATGGAGAGGGTGAAAGGACGCAAGTTAAGCGAGGTCTGGGACGGTATGTCTGAGGCTCAACGCTTTGGCTTAGTAAAAAGCCTGGTAGAAATTGAGCAGAAACTCATGAATGTAAAGTTTGCTCTCCATGGCAGCTTGTACTATAAGGATACATATCCGCATGGTAGAAGCATCATTGACCCCGCTGAGCCGGAGCAAGTGGCTACATCGAACTTTGTTATCGGTCCAACCACGCAGCGGTCCTTTTGGGAAGACAAAAAGCAAGACCTAGGCATCGATCGGGGCCCTTGTATGAGCATATGACACTCTGCTCCGCTTGCTTTCTTGCACGCACACTTACAAGTTACTTCTAGGGGAAACAGCCCAAGAATACCTTTCATCCGTCGCAAGCCGTGAGATCGCCTTAATCCAAGACACAGGTCCTCATAGATCCAGCGACACCTCTGTCCTCCTGGGAAAGACGCAACAGGGGCGTGATTCACATGTACATCTTCTTGAACAGTTTCAAACAGTGCTACCTCATACACTACCACCAAAAGAAAATCTTAGTCCTGTTCTACTGCACCATGATCTTCACTCAGAAAATATATTTGTCGATGCGTCAGATCCAACAAAAATATCAGGCGTAATCGATTGGCAGGCTGTCTACACTGCCCCGCTCTTCATGCAAGTGAAATTTCCTTCGATCTTTGATTGTGACGACCCATACCCCTGGGGTGCTGTCCAACCTAAGTTGCCAGAATGGTTTGATACCCTTTCACAGTCAGAGAAAGAGATGGCCGAGGCACGACTCGGCAGACTTAGGTTGAAGAAGTTCTACGAATTGGCTTCAAGAAAATTCAACCCGCCTCTCATCAAAGCCATGGATGCTATGAGAAACGACGACGAGCCTACTGCTTTCATATTTCACATTGTCGGACAGACCTCTCAGGATGGCCCAATCCCGCTCAAAGAACTTCTGATGCAGATCTACGAGAAATGGGACCATATCATGGAGCGCAGAGGTGTAGCGCTGTCATGCCCTATTTCTTTCTCCAAAGAGCAAATCAACAGGAGTCGGCAACAGGTAGGAGAATGGGCAGACGCGTATAGGGAATTTGACAGGCTGCGAGCGGATACCATGGGTAAAGATGGATGGGTCTCACACGATGAATATGAGGAAGCCATGCGCAGGTGGGAGAACAACAGAGCGTGTTCAGACCACCTTCGAGAGCGACTAGATAAGCTGTTGTAAAAGCTGGTGAAGCGCTTGTTGAGCTTGTCGGAGAATATACAAGCTGGCTGTGGCTTGTCCTAATCAGTCAATTTGAAGCGAGTGGCGGAGGCTTGGATATTAGCTACTGGCGGTTTACGTGGACTGGTGAGAGAAAATAATAAATATCGGCCGCATTGTAAATATAGCGTAAGAAAGAACCACTGGCGCTCTTTCAGACATTCCATGCTCAATTCAATGGGTAATAGTACTGCATCCGAGGCCCCGAGGGAAAACGATGAAATCCCGGTAGGCAGTGCAGCCTCGATTTGTCTCCAATACTGATGAAGCCAGACCCTCTCTCGATGCGTGAACCCGGACGGTATTTCCTACCGCGCTATCTGGTACTCTCCCTCCCACAGCCCTCAGTTTCTGATCTGCTCTTATTGCTATGATCATCATATCAGAACCACTCCGCACGCAGATCTGTTCACGACCGTGTGGGTAGAAGGCAATATCTCTTGCCGCTGTCGATGGAATACCCCAAGAGTAATGGCGCATCTGGCAGCCAACGACTGGGATGCGATCAAAATGTTCATGACCGAACGGGACAATATCCCAGACTGGGACCGGCAGGGCATAGCGGTCCTGACGGCTCGCGCTGGTATAGTCTGACCGGTGCCTGGGAGATCCGGGGCTTTATCATGTGTGAGGCATGCTACTATGACCTGGTAACCTGGAACCACCTGAAACGATACTTTACCATCGGCCCAGTCCGATGAAGGGATGTGGACGTGCGATGCGACGGTACGGTTGATTCAGGAGGGCTTGTGATGGGCCATCGCCTCCCCGGATCACTGGGAGGACTTACACATCGTGTTCAAAAGACGGATAGAATATCCTGCCCGTGTGGAGATGAGAAGTCAGAAGTTAGCACTTAGCTATATTTTAAGCAGGTTCACCCCTAGATGCCCTTTATTTATAAATGAAAGTTCCTGTCTTAGTCTATCTAGTTGAAACATAAGCATGCTGGGCCGCTGGGGTCTGCCTATAGCTTGCTATGTGGACACTTGCTGCATCAATATCACTGTAATACTAATATATGCATGATATGCTCTATTAGCGCATAAGGGAAGAACTTCATTACTTAGAGCTTAAAGGCTCTAGAGTGGAGTCAGTTAATATGAAGGAAGCTTAAGCATGGACATTAATTATAATCTATAAGTTTCTTTGTATGTAAGGCCGTATAGAGAGAGAATATAACTGTATGAGCAGAGCGATACGCAGAGCAACTAATCTGCAAAACCAGGAAAATACCCAGGCAGGTATACCTCCTGGGCTTACCCACCTGTATACAGCTATTCAGCTTTTCAGTATCCCAGGATACTGAGAGTCTCAGTTCGTCGTACCTCTAGCCATTCTGGACCGGCCTTCCACTGGCAAGAGGTAGGATTGCTGCAGATGGCCGAAATGAAAAGGATGGCTAACAAAGGTTTAGGAGGATCTGCAGTATGAGAGCACTTCTTTGCTTGACGCGTTTTCTAAATGTAGGCCATAATTGCATCAGCATTACACAGAGACTTGACACTATTGTATCATCCAGAGTACTAGTAGGCCAAAAATGTGCCGTGAGTCCGTGACACTTAGTGCACTTAGGCCATTATGGAAAATTTAGGCACAGGTTTAACCCAGAAATTTGTGCAGAAACACACCCATAGGTGTCTTGCTCTGCCTGCTAGCCAAGGAGAGTATATATAATATTGCAAACCATGCAATTCTGGCATTTAGGTCAAGTTTGCTCTGTACAGTTTGCAAAGTCCCTGTGGGTGGTTTGCATATTTCACCAAAAAGGTACCTCGCTGGGTATACCCCGTAGGTATACCCACTGGGGTAAATTTCCTTTAACGGTAGATATGCACTGTTTGTCTTCCTGGGTACTTGCCTTATACATCTTAGATCTGAACCTAGCTGTGATCAAGTATATCACGTGAGACAGGATAGCGGTCAGATCGCGTTGACAACATCCCCGCACTTCTAAGACAACATAACAAGCAACATAGCATTCAAGTATATCGTTGTGAATATATTGCATTACTCCCTGACTAGGCTAGCACGTAGCCTGTACGCAACCTCACTGCTGCTCGATCTTCGGATCCTCCGCATCCTTCCATCCTTACACTAGCAACAGATTGAACCCATGGATTAGAAGAATCCCGTGTTTTCGTTCCAGTACTTTCCTTAGCATTACCCAGGAGTACAAACAAAGCAAATAGGCTGGATTAGTAAACTTTGCATTGTTTGTGATCATGGGTACCTTCCTTAGCATTATCCATTCAGTTTAGCTTAGGTGAGGGACTTTTATGCCCTAAAAAGCATATCTATTACTATAAATGAGGTAACTATGTATTTTTAAGCCTGATATAGTCTGTATACTAATAAATCTTAAAGTATATTATATCATACTTAAAGAAAAGTCGGTGATGCCTCGAGGGTACATCACCTCCAGGAATCCTTGGCGAGACAGAATTCGCCTAAAGAGGAAGTGATGATCTGTTTGGGCGCGAAACTGGGTGTCCTGGTTCGAGAATTCATAAATCATGAAACACCGGCCGCCCTACTAGAAAGTGTTAGTCTAACCAGAGTATGATATGTTGCGACGCCATATTTTAGATGGCTGCCTCCCATTTGCTTCCAACACGCTCATGGCTGACAAGGCGCTTCGTTGTGGCTGTGCTGCAGCCTTGGCCGGCGCTGGGTATTATTATATGCCCCAGTCCTTTCGCCTCGATTTCATAATTTCTCATTAAGCAGCCTCCTCCAGTGCAATTCAAGTCACCTTCTGCTTGACGGGGGCTTTGGTAATGAGATTCTATCTTTTGAGCAATCTAGGCCGTCAACGCCAAATCTTCGCAATATACCAGACAATCTCAGCAGGCGAGCCCAAATCGTCCCAACGAATACCTCACGTCTAGTCTATGCCCTTAAACCTGTCGCATAATGCTGAAGAGAGGGTATGAGCCTGAGGAACATCTAGGGGCTGCTTCCAGCGCTCCGAAGAGACTAAGAATACGTCATGACGACGCTCCAACGTCAGGGGACAACACCACTGGGAAAGCTTTGAGCAATGATGAGTATATTGTAGGCTGGATATGCGCCATAACTACAGAGTATGTTGCTGCACGAGCTTTCCTCGACAAGACACACGGCCGACCAAAGTGTGTCTCCGTCAATGACAACAACGATTATACGTTAGGTAAGATTGGGGAACACAATGTTGTCATTGCGATCCTGCCTGGGTATGGCATAGCCCGTGCTGCATGTGTCGCAAGAGACATGCTGCACAGCTTTCCCAACGTTAGGATTTGTCTGATGGTTGGCATTGGAGGTGGCGCACCAAGTTCAAAGCACGATATTCGTCTCGGTGATATTGTTGTCAGCACTCCGAATGAAGGGACTGGAGGCGTATTTCAGTACGACTTTGGCAAGATGATACAAGACCAGACCTTCCAACACACTGGCTTCCTGAACCAGCCACCGATATTCCTACAGACAGCAGTGAATGGGCTAAAGGCCTAGTATATGAGTGAAGGTAACCACCTTAATGAAGCAATCAACAACATTCTCGAGAAGAATCCCAGACTCCAGCCAATCTATAAGCGGCCAGATTCGGTTACCGACAGACTTTATGAGAGCAACGTTGTTCACCCTCTACAATGCCAAGGAAGCTGTGCGGTAGTCTGTGGCAATGATCCGACAAAATTGATAAAACGAAGGGAGCGAGGTGAACATGAAGACAACCTGGCAATCCACTATGGCACGATTGCTTCCGCAAACCAGTTAATGAAGGATGCGTCTATTCGAGATAAACTTGCAGCAGAAAAGGGTGTTCTCTGCTTTGAAATGGAAGCAGCAGGGCTGACGAACCACTTTCCTTGCCTGATTATCCGCGGAATATGCGACTACTCGGACTCGCATAAGAACAATGACTGGCAAGACTATGCAGCAATGGCGGCAGCTGCATATACAAAAGATCTTCTTTCTCGAATCCCTCCAAATATGGCCGAGAGACAGAAGAGGATAGCCGAACATCGCTCCGGCAGTAAGTTTCTTCTCGAGCCGGAAGTTTTTGGCATGGGTGGGTAACCAGCTTCTGTGATAGATCTAGTCATGACTGCTAGCGAAATGGCCGACTCGCAAAAGAATAAAGATTCACAGGAATATGCAAGGTATGCTGCAGCAATCGCGGCCGCATATGCGAGGGAATTGCTCGAGGAGCTACCCGTGGCCAAAGCAGATGCAACAGATAGCTGCATGCCCAATCCTTGTAAGTTAGCTTAATGTGAATCCCAGTTAATAATGGTATTAAGCATTGGATTGAGGCCAACTCCATCAATGAATTCGCTGACACGCATTCTGATATAGCGAACGAAGAAAGCCAAGACGCATTTAGGATCGGACGGGGGAACTTCGACGTGGAACTGGTTCCCTTCTTTACGGAACGATCTGTAGAAATCAACCAGATACGGCAGCTTTTTCAGCTGAGTCGTTCAAGGACTACCGTGGTTTTGTATGGTTTAGGTGGCATCGGCAAGACACAGATCGCTCTGAAATACGCGAATGACTACAGAGATGAATACTCTGCCATTTTTTGGGTTAATTACCGAAGTACAGACACTGTGAAGCAGAGTCTATTCGCAGCCGCAGAGCGAGTCCATCGGAAATACCCCTCCTGGCCTGGCTTGAAAGAGGCTTTAGAATCCAATGATGTCAACAAGGCATCCTTGACCGTCATTGACTGGCTGAGTCAGGATCAAAATAATCAATGGCTCGTCATTTGCGATAGCTATGATCAGTGTCAGACGGACGACTCCAAGCAGGAGAATTGGGATCTTCACAGAATGCTCCGAGCTCATCATGGCCACATACTCATCACATCCAGATGCCGACAATCGGACCTATGGCATCATGTTCAGATAGAGAAATTTACGGACTTGAGCCACGGAGTAGATTTACTGCTCAAACGTTCCGGCCGGCCATCCTTACGTGACGGTGAGTGAGGCTTCTCAGCTTGCGTTAAACAGTGACATTGATATAGCTTTAGATCCAGATATACAAAGACTGGCTCAAACATTAGATGGACTACCACTCGCTTTAGTGGCAGCGGGTGCCTACCTAGGCATCTGCCTATACAGCTGTTCAAAATATCTCAGTGTGTACAATCAATCATGGCTGCGGCTGCTTAAGGAAACACCAACATCCGACGCGTATGACCGGACTCTCTATTCCACTTGGAATCTGACTTGGGAGCATATTTGTACAGTCAACAAGCTTGCTGCAAACCTCTTGCAGTTCTGTGCCTACTTTGATAATAAAAGTCTCTGGTTTGAGCTGTTCCAGATGGGCAATGGACTCGACAAGCCTGAATGGCTTCAAAGACTCACAGAAGATGAATTTGAATTTGAGGTCGCTGTGCGGATTCTCCGTGAGCATGCGCTTGTCGAGGAGCAGCCAGGCGTGAGACATGACGAGAGTGGTTCAATTAGGTTTAGTATACACAACTGCGTGCATTCTTGGACAATACATGTCCTCAATGAAAACTGGAACTACGAAATGTCTTCGTTAGCTTTGGGCTGTATTGCCAGCAAAATACCGCGAGAAAGCACTCCTTCGTTCTGGCACATATCGCAGGATTTACTAGGTCATGCGAACCGCATTGTTGATCTCTTCTCTCAGAAGCGGCTCATTCAGGGCTATACAGAAGCCCAGGTGGAGCAAATGCAGGATGTTATTAATTTCTTCCTTGCACGAGACAGACCAGAAGCTGTCGAGAAGGTGTGCATAAGCCTCCATGAACAGGTCGAGAAAACATTTGGCTACTATCACCCAGCTACATTTACCCTCAAGTGGCTCATGATTGGCATTTTTACCAGCCTGAAAAATTATGACGAGGCAGAAATCTTGTGCAATCGAACCCTGAGCCGGTTCAGGAACGACCGTGATGTCAATGAAGGACGTGCGAAACGATTGTTCACTCTTCTACTGGCACAGATCTGTATGCTCAGAGGACAGACAGGAAAGGGCGAGGCATTGTTATTAGGACCCTCAACATCTTCCCAAGACGAGGGAATATCGGGTCTCCTACTCGAGAAGAACCTGATATCTCGATTATGGACACAATATCTCGCGCAGGACATGCCAAGAGATATGCAAACGTGGATGGAGAACCACCTACGCAAGGAAGAAACAGGCAAGGCGAGAAGTTGCCAACAATCATTCGACCTCCTTTGTACTCGGGTTTATCTGTGTCTTTCCCAGAATGAAAACGAAAAGGCCAAGGCTCTGCTCGACGACGCGCGGGAGATATTTGATGGAGTGAACTCGGCTGATTATGCCAAGGCTCCTATGTTCTCCCGCCT
Source organism: Aspergillus hiratsukae (assembly GCA_014281905.1). Lineage (NCBI taxonomy): Eukaryota > Fungi > Ascomycota > Eurotiomycetes > Eurotiales > Aspergillaceae > Aspergillus > Aspergillus hiratsukae. Next base: position 36,128 of record JACBAD010001930.1, read on the forward strand.
TGCTGGTCTGTATATCAAACTGGATGAGCACGGGGACTTCAAGAGTCTCTGCGACAACGCGACGACTGGAGACTGGGAGTCGCTTTGGCAGAGTGATGTTCAATTCTCTTGCAATGTCGTCCTCACGAGGTGCTATGTCCACTTGAGAGACGGCCAACTCGACGAAACTGTGGCTCTATGCCAGCAGGCTTTGAATAAGCTGCAAAACTCTCGAGCACCAGGTTCAGCACAGAGGCAGAGCGTGCTGATTATGTTGGGATCAGTGTACATGCTGCAGGACAAGCTTTTGGAAGCAGAGAAACAGTTCGCTGCAGCTATTCAAGAAACAAGAGAATCCAAGCAGCAGTGTATGTCAGCCAGCTACGAACATGTCTTGGCGACAATGAGTGCTCTGGCAGAGCGTTATAAGGAAAGAGGCGAGCAAGATAGTGTTCAAAGGTGTCTGAAGTTGGCAGAAAAGTGCCAGGGTGAGCTACGAAAGGTGAGGCACGGCGGACTGAACGTACAAAACAGCCAAAATGAAAATTTACAAGCGTTACCTTCCACCACACCGCCGCTATTGCGATTACACGAACCACACGCACCAGCAACATCAGCAGCACCGGCGGCAGCAGCGGCACCACCTTGATAGTTAGATCGCTTAAGGTGTTGGGAAGCGAAGCAGCATGCTAAGCTGTCGTACCCGTATGAGGGGATGATCCCAGGTGGATGGAGCTTCTTCGAAGCAGTCAAATAGTTCAGGATAAGGAGAGATCCTTAGGCGAGGTCGCGTTCACCCTGGGCACAAGTCCTTAATACACATCGCTAGGGTTTGATAACATTGCACACTGGCTAACTGAACAATGACTGGTACAAAGAACGGAAGACCCTCCTAGCTTCTAGAGTCTGTGATATGTAATCTGTTTCAGAGAGAGCATGGTTATTGAACGAGGATCATAGTTTTAGTCTCTCGCAGGATAACGCAAGAAAAAGAGGCGAAGGAGGGAAGGTGTATAAGTAAGCATAACAGGAAAAGATGTAAGTTATAGCGAATAGAGACTTTTTATTTACCTGGGTCATAGCCTTCACCGTCGCTGTCTTGCCCACACCTGGCATACTGTGAAGGAGAGCCACCTACTCAGACGCCTTGCCCTGTATTAAGCCCAAGTTGTCTCGTTCCTTTTGAAGGTGACTCTTGACCAGTGCTGGACCATGCGCTTATGTTCTTTAATTCGGAGATTTTTGAAAATGTCTGACTTGGGATTGACTTCAGCCATTTCCCATCGAGTTGCATAAAAGCCTTCTGATTCTTGAAGGAAATCACAGGCCAAATTGAGTGGGGCAGCCATAACGAGGACCACAGGGAGTCAGGGACAAGCAAACACAGGCGAGCAGTTTTTAGGAGAAAGCATTCAAATGCTCGTGATCTGTGTAGGAAGTACAGATAGTGTCTCATGTGGACTCTTAGCTTACATAAGGGGCCCTTTGGACGTCAGAAGATGCCATATCAGCCAGACAAGGGCTGTCCGGGTATCGAGTGAGCAATATTCAGGTTCAGGTCAGCTTCAGGGGAAATTCAGGTGAAGAGGGTGAAGACAGGGCGGCGAGGGCGCTAAACCCAACAAATCAAAAAAAAGAGGTGAACTAAAAACATACAACAGCCGGGATTCGCTGGTGGTCACCCACCCAACTACTAACCGGCCGGCGTGTGGCTTAAGTACGGCTGAGCGGACGGGAAGCCCTGTTTTCCACACCCTATGGTCGTATGTGATGGAAAGCAAATAAAATAATGACTATATAGTGGGAAAAGAAGGGTTTATTTGCGTACATAATGTCGCTTGGGCGTCGGCACTTTTTTATGTCTGGAACTCCTTGCGGAATTTGGCCTGTGGTCAACTGTCCCTTGCTATTAAACCCCGAAACCGATCGATTGAGGCACTGGATAACTCCAGCAGACAATCAAGTAGCTTCATCCCTACGAATGGCGCTCCTACTGTACATCCCGCATTGCATTCACGCTCCAGCCGGCCAGTACCACCTCCCACCGGCTGACCAGCCGCTCAGGATCCAAATTGAAGGTCCCTTTATCGCGATACAAAGGCTCTTGCCACATATCCCTTGGCGTCTTGGTCTTCTAGACCGAACATTCCCACAGCCAGCAGGCCCGGAGCTAGCACGGTTGACATTTCAAACGGTATGCGGACGGGATGTTTGTTCAGAAGACCCGGGTGATCTGGTGGTTCGGGATGAGCACTTGAGCTGGATGCCGGAGAAGCATCCAGAGGAGTAGTGTACATTCATCTGTACCAGTGGAGGGAACTATCCGATTCCCATGGCTAAACACTTACTAGGTTCATTGACTATTATGCTGTAATGTTTGACCATCTTGTCCCACCTGATGATACCAACCCCGAGGTATTGCAGATTAATATTATTGAGATCGAGGATGATAATGGTGTTTATGCAAATACATGGCTTTTATTCGAATTAGATCCAGCCGAGTTTATCGGGAGGAAGGTCCTAGCAGTGCCGAGATGCTGCCAGAAGAGGAAGGGAACCCAGGATCGCTGGCGAGTGAATGCACCTGTGGACCAGAGGGTACATGGGTTCAACGATTAAATGGAGCTGAAGAATCGGAAAAATGTAAGTAAAACGACGGTTGTCTAGACATTGGTCCATGGTTCACAAATTTTGCGTCCTGTACCCGAACGGGCCGAATCCACCAAAGAAGAGACTTTTTTCCGCTGTCTGTTTCTGCTCTCCTCGTCAATTTGTTAGGGTGTTGACAGTCACGATGACTTGCAACAACGTCGATCCCCATATACCTCTGATCTCTGCCCTAACCACATTTTATACCCTGTTGGTGGATCTACGCTACGTCCATCCCTCTTGGCTCATTGTTCCCTCTGCCGAAACCGGCCGTCATCCTCCCAACTCGATCAACGAAGTTGCTGCGAGACAAAACGGGTTTAATGATTCGATCATCGACCTAGCATATCGAATCCCATATATTACTGATGATGATGTGCACCTTCATTCTGAAACTGTCCCGCTGCGTTATTTGACCCGGGTCAAGGGGGAAATTCAACCCCTCGAGACTGATGAAGAGAGGGATGAGGACCTTGCCCATGAGTGGGAATACGCGCGTGACCCGACATTTCAGGAACGCGATGATATGTGGACAGGCAGTAATATCCTAGTTTTAACCCGGGGTCACGTGTATGGGACTGAGTTGTTATATGATGTTGATAAGCGTAAGTATTACCTCGATGACGGCGAAATCAGAACAGGAATAAATCTGATATATATCCAGAGACTATCAGAGTATGGGAGCATTTTTATGATGGAGATTGGCGGGAGAAGCCTGCGTATCCGATGACAGCATTGGAGAACCCCTCTATGCATGGACACGGGCCTTCTTATCATTAAAGAATACCCCCCTGGATCAGAACATCATATTTGAGCACGACTTGGAGGTATTCAAACCTTTGCACGGTGCAGATGAAGGACATAGGAAGTTCTTGCAGGACTCGCTGAAAGTCTATCAGAAGGAGAGAAGTGAACACTAAGAGATGTTTATCTGCAGTGTGGATGGAAGCCAGATTCTGCAACTATGGATCTGCGACAGGAAGGGGAGTTGACTTGGGACAGTATGGAAGAAGCGCGAAAAGCTGCCCCTAGTGGGTTTAGATCTGATGAATTTCAGTCCCGTAGGGAGGAATAGGTGAGCAGACGAGAACCTGATTGCAACAATTTCTTCCTTGCGCAGGGATTGGTCTGTCGTCGAGTGCAAGTGATTGGTCTTTCCACCACGCGCGGCTGAGATGTGGCGTCGACGTGATGACTCGATACGCGCTCGAACAAAGCGGGGCGAGGCTGAGAAGTTTCCATCTGTCCAGCCTCGCCATCAACGTCCTTCAGACTTCCTAACCTGGGATATATCCATCATACCAGAAATTCAGGGCATGCAAACGAGTAATGCAGGGTGCATATGCAAATGGCTGCCGTAAGAACACCCTTACGCCAGCCCCACGATTATACGGTGGCATGGATCTGCGCCCTTCCCCTCGAGATGGCAGCCGCCGAGGCGATGCTGGATGAGAGACATCCTGAGTTACCCACCCACCAGGGCGACGACAATACTTACATCGGAGGGAGGGTGGGTTCACATAATGTTATCATTGCCTGCCTTCCAGCTGGGGTTTATGGGACGACTTCTGCTGCCACAGTAGCGTCTCAAATGCGGCTTACCTTTAAGAGCATTCGGTTTGGACTGATGGTGGGGATTGCAGGAGGAGTCCCTAGTGCCGACCATGATATTCGGCTCGGTGATGTCGTAGTCAGCAGACCGACGAGGGATTCCGGGGGAGTGATCCAATACGACTATGGCAAGACCGTGAGCGGCGGCCAGTTTGAACGGACAGGTGTCTTGAACAAGCCTCCACCAGTGCTCCTGACAGCCATGGCGAGGCTACAAGCAGCACACATGACGGAGAAAAGCTGTATTCCAGACCTGATTGCGGACATGGCAATGCGGCATCCCCATATGACGGAGAAGTTTACGTACGACAGCGCCAGAGAGGATTTGTTGTTCAAGGTCCAGTACGATCACACCCACCCTGCGACAACCTGCGATGGCTGTGATAGACAACAGCTGGTTACCCGAGCACCAAGGGAGGGGAACGACCCTGTGATCCACTACGGTCTGATCGCATCTGGCAACCAGGTCATCAAGGATGGTCGGACGAGAGATCGGCTAGCCCGAGAACTGGGAATCCTGTGCTTTGAGATGGAGGCGGCCGGCCTGGTGGACTCGTTCCCATGCCTAGTGATTCGAGGCATCTGTGACTATGCCGATTCTCATAAGAATAAACAATGGCAAGAGTATGCAGCTGCGACCGCAGCAGGATACGCCAAGGAGCTTCTCTCCGTGGTCCATGCCGTCCACCTCGCAGAGACACCTTCGGCCGTGTCGGTCACTGACGGTATGTGGCTATGCCCAGCAGACTCTGCACTTGCCGTATCTGACTAACAGATCGCTAGTCGTTCATAGCAGTAAGACCCTGTCCAAACCGCGAGGGCCATCAACTTGGTTGATTTGGCAAACCGGTGAGTGGGCAGGATCCAGTACTTTCTGCATCACACATACTCAATTATTGCAGATGATCTCGATGATGACACGTTATTCAGGCGGATTTCAACCTACGAGCATGAAAAGGTTCACCGGCGTCTTTCTCGCAAACGGCTCACGGGGACAGCGCAGTGGTTCTTGGATCATCCCGATTTTAAGGCATGGCTGGTGGAGAAGAAGTTCTCGAGACTGTGGTGCTCCGGGAAAAGTAAGCGTGCACTCTGAAGGCTCTTGACGGCGATCAGCACTAATCGTCACTCTTGCTTAGTTGGGTCGGGGAAAACAATGACAGCGTCAGCATTCATTCGCTCCTTCTCCTTCTGGTAAATAGGCTAATCGTGCCATAGTTCCGCTGCCATCGACGCAGCCAAATATCGATCGACGGAACACACTGCTCCAACCGTCTTCTTCTACTGTGAGAGCGACCGACCGGATGAGCTCAATGGAACCTACATCCTCTCCAGTCTCATTAGACAATTATGCGAGTACCTCCGTGCAAAGAACACAAGCTGCCCCAACGACGTGAAAGACACGCTGAACCGATTTTTCGGCAAGAAGCGAGTCGTTCCCGACTTTGACGATTTGAAGGACGTTTTCATCCAGTTATTCTACCACATCCCAGACACGGTGTATATCCTTGACGGACTCGATGCATTGAATCCGGATCAGACTAAAGACCTTTTCGAGTTCTTCAGGTTCTTGTCCCGCGGTTCACCATCCCCACCGGAGTCACGAATACTCGTTTTCAGCAGAGAACAACTCCCTGGCTTCACAGGCACCCCCCCGCTCATGGCAGGCATTCATCGAATTTCGACGACGTCCAACGTAATGCCAGATCTTCAGACCTACATTGATACGAGCGTTACCGATAAACTGATGAGCCGGACGCTTACGGACAATTTAGCTTTGTTGGATGAGGCGAAGCAGACGCTTTTGAAGGAATCGTCAGGAATGTATGAATCAAACTTGCACGGCTTTCTTTATATCCACCAAAAGCTAATGGATCAGGTTTCTTTGGGTCTATCTGCAGTTGGAGATTCTGTGGCAAGACTGTTCCACGGACAACGATATCCGGGCAGCGCTGCGAGATCTTCCGACAGGTCTAGAGGAGACGTACCGTCGCTGTGTCCGAAGAATCAACTTTACCAATCCTTATGCGCTGCGAGTCCTCCAGTGGGTGAGTTTCGCCGCGAGACCACTCCATATCGACGAATTAAGGGAGGCTGTGGCCTTTGATCTGCAGGACGTGGTATGGGATGCCGGAAAGATCCCCCAAGCGGATGTCGTTATTGGGTGCTGTGCGAATCTCGTAGCTGTCGATCCTACTGACCATTGTGTTCGCTTTGCACATCCTTCCGTCAAGACGTACCTGCAGAAGGATTCGGCAAGCTTTATTCCAGGGTACCCGGAATCCGATAAGCAAGGCCAGCTTCAGTGTGGAGAATTCTGTGTTGCGTATCTGTCGTTCTCCAACTTCAACCTCCAATTGGTTAAGTCAGGGAACGAGATAGTGGCGGTAAACGTCGCAGATCCCAAGCTGCTCGCCGGCGATGCATTGGCATCTCCGTTGGCTAGATTATTCAGGGGACGAGGGGCAGATCCCAGACGTTCAACACAATTACAATTTCGACAGATCCGATCAGCCACTGTTCCCGATCGTTCACAATACAAATTCTTGGACTACGCTACCACCCACTGGACCTTGCAGACCAAGGAGATTACTTCCCAATCTCCAATTTGGGACCAATTCAAGCAACTCTCGTTGTGTTTCAACGAAACGTGGAATTTCCACCCCTGGGCGGTCGGCGGCCGCTCACACTTTTCACGCCTACATGGACTCTTCGGATGGGCCGTCAAGGAAGGACACATGCCGCTATTGGAGATGGCTTTCTCTTCCGGCCCAGACATTGTGGAGGTCTGTAACCTCCCACTGATCGATGAGCGCCTTCCTGCGCTTCATGTGGCATCGAAATTTGGGCGCGCTGATGTCGTCCTGCACCTAATGCCCGCCTGCCAGGTGAACTTGCAGGACGAAGAGGGATATACTGCCTTGCACCACGCGGCCAGTAAGGGACATGGAGATGTTGTGGCCATGCTTTTAGCTTCGGGGATGACCAGAGCGGATGTTCCGTCCAAGACCCGGGTTACACCACTCTGGCTGGCTGCCAGTCATGGCCATCTGGACGTCCTGCAAATTCTGGCCCAGAGGCAAGCGAATATTGAGGCGAAAGAGAGTGTAACACGACTGACGCCGCTCCATAAGGCTGCTGGTCACGGCCATCACGCTGTTGTCGAGCTTCTCATTGACAGGGGAGCGAAGTTAGAGTCAAAGGACGCCGGCGGTCGAACAGCATTATCCTGGGCCATCAGGAATGGCCATCCAGACACGGTCCAGTTGTTACTTGAGAAAGGCGCTGATCCCGATTGTAAAGATGCAACGAAGGAACAACTGCTGGTATGGGCGGCGCGGAGAGGACATGCTGCAATCACAGGTTTGCTGGCCGCAAATCCCAAGACGGATCTCAACGCCACCGATAAAAACGGACTAACACCATTATTGTGGGCTGCCCGCACTGAACAGTTGGTAATCGCAAAGATTCTGCTCGAGCGGGGGGCGGATCTGGAGGTCCGAGATGAGTCCAGCCGAACGCCTTTAATATGGGCAGTATTCAATAGAGACGAGGGACTGGCTAGATTACTGCTCGAGAAAGGTGCCGTCATCGAGGCCGAAGACAAGTACGAAAGAACGGCATTCTTCTGGGCTGTAGAGAATAGCCACGAAGAGATGGTCAAGTTACTGCTGGACTGGAGTGGAGACCACGCGAAAAAGGAAAGGTTCATCGACAGTATTCTCTCTTGGGCTGCACAAACGACGACTGACGGTGAGATGATCTTACCGGTAGGAAGAGACAGAGTCGGTGAGATGATCTTACCGGCAGGCAGAGACAGAGACCGTGAGATGATCTTATCAGCAGGCAGAGACAGAGAACCTGCGGATAAGGCTGCGCCGATGCCGACATCGTTAGTGTGGGCTGTCAAGGAAACCTACCGGGGGCTATATCAGCAATTCATAGAGCGCGATATCACTGTCAATATGGAAGATCTTGTCAAACGGGGAGCTATCATGTGGTCCACAGGGCATGGGCAAAAGGCCCTGCTTCAGCTGCTCCTTGGCGATAGAACCGCGCAGTCCACCGGTTCGGCCCTACGTGAGCTGTGTTTTGGAAAGAGTAAAACCGCGCAATCCACCCCTCAGGTCAATAGGTCGCTGCTATGGGCCGCGAGCCATGGCGAGATCGACGTGGTCCGGCGGCTACTCGAGAGGGACACAGACATTGAGGCCAAGGATTCCCTTGGTTATACGGCACTTCTATGGGCCATACGTGAAGGGCAGCAGAATATCGCTCAGCTGTTGGTTGACAATGGTGCTAATATCCACGCGAGGACTGCTTACGGGGAGACACCACTATGGTGGGCCACAGGAAACGGGGATGAGACGCTTGTGAAATTTTTGCTCAACAGAGGTGCAGATTATGAATGCAGGGATAAGTTTGGATTCACACCATTAGCTTGGGCGCTTGAGAATGAACACATCCAGGTGGCCAAGCGGTTGGTTGATGGGGGTGCAAAGATACCTTATGATTCAGGGTACGGCGGACTGTTTGTACAAAAGGAACTCTTGGCTTTTTTACAATGATTACATCTTACCACTCCCACCCTTCCTATGGTTGCACGCACTGCTCTGATATCACATACCATATAGTAGGGATATCGAAATGCCATATAGTAGGGATTCGAATCACCATATACTAAGGATATCAAATTGCCATATACTAAGGATTCGAATCACCATATACTAAGGATTTAAATCGCCATATTATAGGGATTCAAATTATCATATACTAAGGACATCAAATCACTATATAGATTATAGTAGGGATATTAAATCCTTATATACCAAGGCACTGCACTATATGGGTAGAGTTTATATGTATATATATACGTAAATCAGCCCCAACACCGCCAATTTGCGGTTGCGGTTTTGGTTATCCAATATACTATAGTATAAGATTGATTATATCTGAATAGATATTAGAGCTTTCTTATTATACTAGCTCTTTGAAACTTACTTGAAGGACACCTCGCCAGCTCTCCTCTCGGGACATGGCTGGGGAGGCTACCTCGCCGGCGCCAGCGCTGGAGGGCCCGGGTCGCCCAAAGACCCAAACAAACCTGAAAAACGCGAAAAAAGAGACTACCGAGAGAAAAGACAGCATTGAGGAGATTTTG
>JACBAD010001929.1:0-45453 GCA_014281905.1 Aspergillus hiratsukae
GCCCCAGACCCAGCAGCAGAGTGAGACGACCCCCCACTCGGCAGGCCACCACCACTAGGCCTAATAGCCGTCGTCCCGATCGCACTCGACCGTGACGCAGTCCGCCTGTGGCCATCCTGCTCCCCCAACGAGGCGAACTCATCCCAGAAATCCTTCCGCTCGGGCTCCTGGCGCCGCCGCGCCGCCGCCGCAGCCCCCTCATCAGGCCCCTCGACGAAGCGAGTCAGATGGTCCGCGGCGCCGCGAGCGCCAACCTGGAGATTCTGGCCTAGCTGCGCGGCCTGCAGACGCGCCTGGGCTGCGAAGTCGGATTCGGCTATCTAAGCACGCACAAGCACACATTAGCTTACGCTTACGCTTCCCATATTGCACAGTTGCAGTGAAGGGGAGGGGGGACGTACCGTCTTCGCCGTAGGCTGGATATACATATCATTCACCGTCTTCGCGCTCTTGCCAACAGCCGTCGTAAACCAGCCGAACCCCTTCGTCAGCGCGCCGACAGGATCCTTCTGGAACTCGTCTAGGCCCGGCACTGCCACGGGCCCGCGCGATGGGGAGGAGGTCTTGGATCCCGCCGTGGGCGGCATGCCGCCGCCGAAGCCGGTGAATTTCCCGCCCTGCGAGGGCGGGAGGGAGGCCGAGCGTGAGGCATTCTCGGACCCCAGTTTGGCGAAGTATGCCTCGTTGCGGTCTTTCCTGCTGCCGCCGGCGGCGTCGAGACCATCGTGAGAGGCGGGGGAGCCGCCGCCGTTCCGCATGTTCGTGTTCGTCAATGGCGTGCTCGACCGCGAGGTGGACGGTTCCGCGGCTGGCTTTTTGGGCTTCGGTTGGCCGGGGACGTATTCGCGCCCTTCGACGGTGGCGGAGAGTCTCTCCTTCCATTCTTCGCCGACCTCGCCTTCGTACCGTTCCTTGATGGTGGAATCTTCGAAGGTCCGGCCTTCGGACTGGGTGATTGGGTGGTTGTCGTAGAATGTCTTCCAGGGGTCGTTGCCGCCATTCTCCATGCGAAGGATCTCGGAGGTCTTGAAGGCGTCCATGGTGATGGAGCGGACGAAGGAGATATGCACACCTAATCCGCGATGCGTGCCGGCGCAGTTGAGGCAGATGAAGGTTCCGAATTTAGGTGAGGCCTAGACAGGTTGACAGGTCAGACAACGTCCAAGTATCCAGCTATGTTTATTGAAGCATTGTGCGGGGTCTGCAAAGAGTGAACGAACCCATTGGGGCGATGGAGCACCGCAGTCGCAACATTTGTCGTTTCCATTCGTCTTGGAGATTTGAAGAAGCTATGTAGAGTAATTGTCAGAGTCAGCCTGGTTGTCGCGTGTTTGTCGATATGAAGGCAGATTGCATACCTTGGCCTTCGTCTCTGGATCAACCTCCCACATTCGAGACATGATATGTCGCTTAAATACACAAAAACGACGGCAATAAACAGGGAGAACAGATCAGAAGACAATGGATCTCTCAACCCCTAAACGCACTGGTTTGTTTGGAGTTCCAGCGTCGGTCCCCTAATTCAGGTTATTGGCGGGCTCCGGCCCCTCCACAAAAGATGGTTAGTGGCCACAAATGCAAGATTGGGGAGAATATTAGAGCAATGGGACTGGATAATGATAGACAATAAGGAGACAAGAGAATGTTGATCCAAACAGGGAGTACGTCAGAAACAAATAGATGGTGTTGCTCTGCGCAAGAATGAAAACTGGCGGATCTCCTGTTCCTGGTCGAGACAGCGCCAAGAGATCTTCCATGGGACCCAGATATGACGGAGCAGGCGAATACTGCATTACTGTACTGATGAAGAAAGACAATCAAGGCCAGCCTTGCGGCATATTTCATAAGCTAAATGGTGGCTAAGATACAATACAGCGAATAAAGGCAAGATTCATTAGAAAAGGGCGAGTCTCCCGTCATCACGAGATCCTACGCCGTTGGTCGTCTCTCCGGCAGGAAGCCAATTTGGCTGTCCCATATAGAACAAAGGAAAAAACATCATCATCACAGTGAGCTGCGTCCCCTACGACCAAGCCGAACGGAAATGATATCCACAGCTTTTCCCCAGGCCTTTTCGAACCGAGAAAAAGGAAACTTTTTTTTCGAAAAGACACCTTCACGACGCTCACCTAGGAATATAATTATCCATGCGCATTGGCCATCAACTCTCCACCATCACTGATCCCGACTGACTTTCATCAGCCGAGAAATGAGAACTCGTTCTGGACTGGAACGATCTTGACATTTAAGCAGCAGCTGGGGGAGTGTTCTCCTGCTCCTCAGCAGCAGGAGCGGCAGCCTCAGTCTGCTCAGCCGCCGGAATAGCGTCATCCTCCTTGCCGGGACTGTCGATGGCGACCTTGACGGCAATCTCACGGCCCTCAATCTCCTTGCCATTCATCTCATTGACGGCCTTCTCCTGGAGCTCCTCAGAGGCGAGAGTGACGAAACCAAAGCCACGACCCTTACGACGCTCGTTGCGGGCCTGGAGCTTCTTGATCATGAAACGAGGAATGGGGCGCAGGGCAATCTTGGCGGAAACAGGCTGGTAATCGGCAAAGATTTCCTTGAGCTGAAAGAGAGTTAGCAACCAAGCTCGGTTGATTTAGAAAAATACGTACCTTGTCCTCGGTCAGATCATAAGGCAGGTTGGCAACCATGACCTTGGTCTTGGAAGGAATGCCATCCTCAGGGGGACCACGCTGCTTCTGAGGACGAGGAGCACGAGGCTTGCCAGCCTGCTTACCGGACTCGGAAGCAGCGGCATTAGCAGCCTCGGTGGAGACCTCGGTCAGAGGGTCAACCTGACCGGGAACGTTGGTAGGAGGCTCAGTAGTAGCGGGACCGTCGTTCTGCGCCTGTTTCGTTGGTCACATTGTCAGCAAGGCGTTTGGACACTTGTTCAAAGTGTAAAGGAGACTTACGCGACCTCCACGACCGAAGCGACCTCCACGGCCACGGCCGCGACCGCGACCACGGGCACGACCACCTGCCCGCTTGCGACCTTCAGTGCCACTGGCGCCCTCACCGCCACTTACAGCACCCTCCGCCTTAGCCTCGGCAGGCTCTGGCTTGCGGGCCAGCTGAACAGAGACCTTGCGCTGAAGGATCTCCTGTCCGGAGAGCTCCTCGATAGCAGCAGTGGCCTCGTGAGCAGTGGCGAGATCCACAAACGCATAGCCAACAGGGCGGTTAGTGCGGGGATTCACAGGAATAGAGGTGCTTTCGCTGTAGAGAAATCATGAGTTAGAATTTGAGTGCAATTAAGAGAAAGGAACTTTCAGTTTTAATGAAGTGATTGAGACTCCAAGTGCAGCTTTTCCAATTAGTGGCGTGGTGGTGTGCTCAGTGCAGTGACACACGTGGCGGCAACTACCCCAACAGTAGGTCTGAGCTACCAGCACACTTACGGATCCAAAGCGAAAACAGAAGAAATAAGCTCAATAAAGGGCCACAACTCACATCGTGTAGTTCTTGAAGAACTCCGTGAGCTCCCCCTCAGTGGTCGCATAAGCGAGGTTCCCAATATACAGCCGACGTCCCTCATCGGCACTGACCGCCGCAGCATCGGTGGGCTGGGCCGGAGCAGGAGCAGTACCGTTGGTGGCCTCGGTGGTGGTAGGGGCCTGGTTATCGGCGTGGTTCTCGACGGCAGTAGACATCTTGAAAGACTGATGACACAAAAGTAGGTGTAGTTGTTGATCGGACTTGACGAGATGCACGGATGTGGTTGATGTGTCACGGACTCAGGGAGAGCTTGAAGAGGCCTGCCTGTTCTTTTTGGTTTGACTTGACTTGATCGGTTGGGACCGGTTGAACTTGAAGAGGGGGGTGGAGGGAGGAAAAGGGTAGCTTGGTGCCCTAGATACGAAAAGTTGAGGGGAAAATCCTGGTTTGATCTCAATTGAAGATTTGCCTTAGGAGAATGGGAAGTCGAGACGGAGAAAGGAGAAGGCGAGAGAAAAAGGGCAGCAGCAGAGGCGGTCGCACGCTAGTCTGTTTGGGGTAGGTTGCTGCCTGAGGATGCGATTCTCGCAGTGCCACAGCTGCGCTTCTCTCGCGGGGCGGTGAGTCCTGAGTCATCGGCGGTTGGCCCCTAAGCTTAGGCTCTGGATCCCCCTAAGCCTTCCTGGGTCTTAGGGGGATCGAAGGAGCTCTCTTAGCTTCCATTAGGGACTCTTCCGCCAAAGCAAAACACAGAAACACAGATTCCGGATAGTGTTGACATCACCGTTATCCACTCTCCGCTGGCTAGAGCCTAGTGTACCAGATATTGAAGCAAAACAAAACAGCTTGGGTTGATTGTCATTACGATGAGGTACGAATCATTCGAACCTAAGTCAGTCGGGAGTAATATGAATTCATGAATAGCAAGTACTGTCTACTGCATTGCCGTTGAATGCAACCAAGACCACTATGACAGATCGCAGACTCGACAATTTTGGTTTGTGAGCTCGTGCTCATATGGGGCTTGGGCTCCACGGTCTACCCAAGCCCACCACACTTTTGATCGCTGTTCACTGCCATGCATCAACACTCTCCATCGCCGTTCTTCCCTCCACTTGCAAGAACCTCAGTCTGGCTTGCAGGATGCAGAGTGTCAACGACGGCTCCTGTTATCTAGCCAACGACGCTCCATCATCTCAACCTCCTCCTTGATCCTGGCATGCAACTCTTCCCATGTCTCCTCCAGGAGTATGCGATGAGAGTTTCCCAGCGCTGGATTTTCGTAAACCGGATGATCTGCCCCCTTTGACGGAGTCTCAACCATCTGTGCCTGCGGCCATGCCCCTTGGCTTGGAGTGAAAATGGTCGTTCGGGTTGGCGGCTGCATCATCTGGTACATGCGTCCTCTTGGTTTTAACACGCCCAAGTAATACCCCCACCACTCACGAATCATCATATTACCGAATTGAGCAGTGGTAAGATGCTCTTCCTTCTTCCAGACGAATTCGGGATCTCCCAGTGTAGCAAAGACTAGCGCGCAAAATGCAACAGAACCTTCCGGGACTGTACATCCATGCTCTTGCGCAAACAACTCCCACGGGAAATTCTGCGTGACCGTCCACGCCATGTCTCTGAAGAATGCTTCATTGTAGGGGTTTGCCCGCTGGGTACTTTGGTGTATATTATGGATGTGAGGATGGATAGCGGGGTGCGCGCCGGGTTGGTTTCCTGCCTGTATACTAAATGGATTTTGAGGCTGCCCGACGAAGGGTGCGAGAAATTGGGTGGCGCCAAACTGTCCCACAGGCAGAATGTATTGCTGAGCTCCAGATCGAGCATCAAAGGGTGTGATAGCAGCGACAGGAGCGACAGGCCACTCGCAGTGCTGAGCGCTATATTGACTAACATTCTTCATATAGCCTGCCTGGTGACTGCTTGGCAGCGGTTGAATCTACCATCTGGCCAGCGTTGATGCTTCCAACGGCCTCATCACTTCCCCTGGGGCTTGATTCGGTATTCTGGGTAACGGGGGGACGTTCTTCTTCCTCAGAGAGTTTTGCTTTCTTGACAGAGACATTAGGCCCTGGATTGCCGTGCGCCCTTTTGCTGCGCACCGGCGACTCTTTCTTTGCTTGCGCCTTAGGCTCTTTGACTGTAACTATTGAGATACATTAGCACTTCTTTCTCCGCATCAATCAGCTGAAAGGTACCATTGCAGAGTCTCTTGGTTTTTGGGGCTGTATCGGACTTGAGGGTCCGAGTCGTCTTCTTTTCAGTCATTCTAAGTGCGAGATCCCTGACAGGACTTTGAGACCTAATCAATTAGAATCAATATGGAGATGACTGAGGTGGTGTTGCAGTGTTACTCCCTCATCGCCCAACATCATAGCTTGACACTCACTTCTGCTGGCAATATTTCAGGTGGTAGCCGCACTTTATTGCAAGGGTTGATCAAGTGTAGGAATCTTGTAAAGAACAGCTCTTAATGGGTTTATACAGAAGGAATAGCAAGCTATGTGGGTAAGGCCCTTTTTTTATTTCACTATCAGAGTCTGTAAGTGAATATAGGATAGACTTACTATAGTGAATTTAGTTACTACTGTTATGGTTCCTTGATTAAAGACATACTTAAGTCTAAGATATTCACTGTACTAGAATAGTTACTCAACTATTCTGTGCTTTTCTACTCAACATAGTCCTCTTGTTGATAGTTAGAAATTTCATGCCTCAGGCATCAACTCCTCGTGCAGATCTTGAGTCCCACATCCAGATAGGTACCAGACTAAGTGGATAACTCGACGTCAACAATGGAATATTGCATACTAGTGAGGTATATCTCTGTGGCTTGTGATAATTAATAATGCAGCAAACAGGAAGGTAAAATCGCACTGGCCAATCCTTGGATATGATCCTGCACCTCGACGTCAACGGGACATATACAGATTGATAAGCCCTGAAGGAGCCGTAGATCGCAATGGATGATACCTTAAAGTGATGACTCTGATTAGTCAAAGGGGCCGGACTTCTTTCGGACATGCTGAATGGCTGATTTTGGCTCTGGGCCCTTTGCCTCGCCCAGTGTCCGACAACTGGTGGTTCATCCTTGGTTTGCCTCTTCAGAACCTTTCTTAAACTCTTCCCTGTCCTCTGCACCACCATCTTCGAGGAACAGGACTTCTTCACCCCCTCCCTCTCTTCAGTTATCCCCAATGGATCGCATAGAGCCTGTGGGTGGCTCTTCCCCTCCCTCTGAGGACCAACACCCGCCTGCTCCCAACAATGCGATACCTGAAGGGACAACGTCATATCTCCGACCGCGCGCTCCATCACTCCGCTCGCGCCGTCCAAGTATCCGCATCCAACGTCCACCATCGGTCAACAGTCTCAGTTCACATGCGCAGCGAAATGCGGATAACAATAATAGCCTGAGCGTGAACTCTGAGGACGCATCAAAATCACAGAGAAATTCTCATATTATAGGGTCTGATGCGACCGGAGCCTCTCAGAATGGTGGGACACTGAATGATGGAACTCGCGATGGTGGCGATGGAGAGGAAGGCGATGCTGTCTGGCAGGGTCGACGGCGGAGCAGCTCCGAGCCTCGTCCAGGTCGGTGGTCGGGCACCTCTTTCGTTCCTCCGCATTTGGCGACAGGCGATCAGACGAACGTGATGCCCATGTATTCTCTGAAGGAGGAGCCAACAACTCCTCAGAGTCCAGTCGGCGAGCTTCCTTTTTCCCAGCCCTTTGCGGCAGCTCACCTTGAGCCTCCTCCACCGGTAATTCCAAGAAGAGGAAGCCGGAATGTCTTGCGTCGGACCAGCGAAGCAGCTCTCAATCGATTCTCGAGGAATCGTTCGTCAACTGTTAGTGGCACTCTCCCTGTCACGCCGCCTCCGCATCCGAGTGTCAATGAATATCATCCTCACATGGTGGATGTGCTGGACGTTATTGGTGAGTACTTGTAAACGAAGATTTACAAGCGACCAGCTGCTGATCGAGGTATGATCTACACTGCAGACCCCGAAGTAGCGGCTTTATCTACCCTCACCAACGTGCAAAACTCTCTCTTTGTTCCGAACCTAGGTGCTTGGATCAACCGCATGCCAACATATACTCTCTCGCCTCCCGGCCCTCGTGATGAGTCCAGTACAGAGACCGAGGCGGATGAAATAACAGACACGGAGACGAAGCAAACTCGTCCGACATTAGCCACTCGCCTCTCCTCTGTGCTAGACGAGGGCCCCGAGTCCAAATTTGCTGTTCTCCCTGAGGAAATGACCTTGGAAGGATGGACAAAGGAAGAGGTGGAGGAGTTGAACGACCGGGTCCGTCATATGTTACATTCTCGACGTTCTGCCTTCAAGCGGTCCATGGTTGGATTTGGCAAATACGTATCGAAACGTGAGTTACTGACGTGCATGTTTCGGCTGCTCTTGTAAATCGTGGCTGATAGCAGTTTTGTCGACAGCGCTGGGGTTTTTGGTTACTCTATACGCAACTCTCATCACCCTTTTCGGTCTTGCATGGGTGCTTTTCCTTATTGGTATGGCCTCCCCAGATATTAGCCGAATTCCGACGCTAACATACAAACAGGCTGGATCAATGTGGGAGGAAGACAACTATACATGATCAATGTCATCGATAACGTCCTCGTGGCTTTATTCGCAATCATGGGCGACGGGCTGGCCCCCTTCCGAGCCGTCGACACCTACCACATGATCTTCATTGCGCATTACACCCACCTAACTTGGAAGATCCGCAAGAAGCGCGACCTCCCCGCGCTCAAGGACAAAAACGACCTCCCGGAGCGCCGTGAAGTAGACGTCGACGTCGAATCCGGCGACACCCCCAAGGAAGAAGCGCACGAGTTCTCCGTGCTCAGCCCCGCCCAACAGCGCAAACTCATGCACCACCAAGAGAAATTCGCCAAATCCCATACCTTCTACAAGCCTCACGAAACCTACACCCACCACGCCTTCCCACTGCGCCTCCTCATCGCCATCGTCGTCCTCCTCGACTGCCACTCCCTCTTCCAGATCGCCCTCGGCGCCTGCACATGGGGCATCGACTACCACGTGCGCCCTTTCGCCCTCACAACCGTCATCCTCTGCTGCTCCATCACCTGCAACATCACCGGCGGCGTCCTGATCATGATCGGCGACCGCCGCACCCGCAAGAAGGAAGTCGTCGAGCGCCTCTTCCGCCAACAGCTCACCGAGGAAGCCGCGAAGAAAATGCAGAAGAACAAGCGCAAGGAGGAGATGCGCAAATCGATGGAGCTGAGGAAGTCTCTGGATGTGGCGCGCAAGTCGCTCGACCAACGTCCGTTGAAGATCGCATCGGCATCCTCCTAGCCTTGACTGCACTATTTCGGTTTCTCTTTCTCTTTCCCCTGGATACTACATTACGAAGACTACGAATATACCCGATCGCTCCGGTCCGCCATCACCATGTACTATATCCGCCCTGCGATCACCTATTCACCCCATCTAATCACCCTTAGCTACACGTTACACTATACACATGTGCATTATAATGATCGCTCTGATTTATGGCATCTTGGAGTTGATGAGATTTTCATGGCGTGCATGAGACTATTGCTATATAACTTTTTGCTTGACAGCTTGCTAGCAATTTTGTTGTAGAGATACAAGGCTGTCTAGAGCGTTTTGTTCCGAATCTTGATGTGTTGCTCCAACAATATACCTTGATGTCTCTGTAGCATGATCTCATATTACAGATCCAGCTGTAGTGCTCCAATTGTACCTTGACAAAAGATGTTTGCATTCAATGCACTGAGCAAAGTAGAAATTGTCCTATACAACCCAAGAGAGGGTCCGAAAACAAGAGAAAAGAAAAGCGAAAGGTGCTATAGACATGCAGTTGGCGCTCATGTACAAGATATTCAAATGCCAAAGAAAACTTATGGAGGCTTTCGAAAAGGAAGAAAAACTGTACACAGATATGAGCAAGGAGACAATGACTGCGAAAAGAGGAAACCTGAACCTCACACAATAGCTGCTCGCTGTCGAACATAGATTTAGCAATGAAGATGAAAGCTAAGTTATTTTGAAAGGAAAAACGACCCCCTGAACAAAGGTATGGAGGGCGGAAGATAGAGGGAAAATGAATTCAAGTGAGTGACACGTCAAGTCTCAGCTAGTCATCAACCAAGGAGCCGGACGTGGGATTTGTGAAAATCGTGTAATCCAATCAATGGCGTATTCACAGTTCTCGATGTAGGGCCTCATCGTCGGTAGTCTTTTGCGAGTTTCGTCTGCTCAAAATCTCTTCAAGGACGTCGAGCCGCTCGCGAGTAGTCCTGATAGCATGGTTCATCTCGCGGTCAGACATCCTCTCATTGCGCAGCTTGTCCTGCAGCTGGCTGGAACCCTGGCGCAGCTGGGAATCGGCGGGTCGGCTAGCTGCCGGGAAGGTCATCCCGTCCATGCCAACACGATCCTCCAGCCAGCTCCAGAGTTCACTCTCCTCCCTTCGCCACATCTCTTCATAGGCAGCCAGCCGTTGAGGTAAGGAATAACCGGGACATCCTATATCGTGCGACGCCCGCGACGATTGAGAAGGGCTTCGGAACAAGACCATGAAAAGTAAAATGCCAATGACCAGAACAGCGACATTGCCGCTCAACACCGGTTTGAGGATATCCACAACAGGCTCAAGCAGCCCATGGACCGGCTCCAGGAACCCCCAAGACTTGGCCTGCGACACATTCGCATCCTGACTTGCGTTAGACGCCACAGCGGCTGTCTCCTCGGCGCCCGTATCTGTCTTTTTCCGTTTACCATTTTTACCACCTGCTTTGGTAGCGCCAGCGCCACGAGCACGGGGAGCAACAGCGGCTTTGAGGGCAGCGACAAGCTCGTTGCCGAATGTAGTCTGGCCATCAATGGCACCCTTTTCGATAGGACCTTTCAACCAACTCTTGCCCGACCATTCAATCGTGCAAGTCATAAAAAACCGTGTTTGATTGCCCGGTGCCCATGTGAACAAATATTTAGTCTTGGTGCAAAATACGTTCCCACTAGGCACATCGGGGGTCTGCGTCGAAAGGGTGACGAGAACAGCTTTCTCTAGGTCGAGAAAATCCAAGGTTTCAGTACTGATGCACTTGGTCTGCTTGGGACCGATGGAGCCATTGAGCGGTTTGATGTATGAATACTTCCTAGTTTTGCTGTCGTTTGTAAGGCCTTTCTTGTCGCTCTCGAACTGGAGTTCGCCGGCCTTTTGGTTTTCAACCATGAACTTGGGAATGAACGAGCCGGACGCCGGCCCAAAGACATAAGAATACACTTTACCGAGAGGGGCTGGGATAATTTCTTCTTTGATGACTTTGTCATACTGGCCGTTGGGCTCGGTATACTCCGTTGGCGGGTGAGTCGCTGGGCCCGGGAAGTCGGCGTCTGCATCCCCACCTGGACTCGGTTTGGCAGACTTCGACTCTCCGTTGGCGTTGGGCGTCGCAGTTGTCGCTGTACCATTGCCATTCTGAAGTAGACCAGAGGCTTGCCGGCTCAGTCCTTTCGTAGGGAGTGAGCGCTCACTGCCGTTGGCACTGGCGCCTTCGGGTCCGAAGACGCTTTCAGCATTGTCGCCCTCCTCATCCTCGTCATAGATCTCGTCTTCCTCGTCACCATCGTCGCTCTCGACTTCGCTCTCGCCAGCCTTTTCGGTTTTATCACCGGTACCGTTGGCAACCCTGGTTCCGTTGACGGAGCTCTTGAGAGCCGGGTGATTGATCTTCCAGATGTTCACCATCAGGTCATACGTGGATTCTCGACTGAGTAGACTTCGGAATGTATGACGAGCGTGCAATGTCTGGATGGCTATTGCATTGGGAAACACCATGGCGGTTGACTCCTTCTCTATGGCCACAATTTCATCGAAGCTGATAACGAGAGTGGTAACCCAGCCAAGGATATTGCTGGAGAAGCAAATGTGCCCTTCAGAGATGTAGATCCGCCCCGCCAGGATGATCTCTCTCTGCAAGGCACAGCTGTAGTCTTCAATGAGGTAGTCATCCTCGGGAACACTACGGAACAGTTGATGGAAATCCCGGTTTCTCTTCTTGCTGGCCACAGCGAACCCTGTCAAGCGAGGGACACTGGCATTGGCCCCTGGTACCCCGAGGGCAATGGCGCTAGCGCCAACCACGCCCACCGTGGATGCAGTCGCACCAGAAGAGCCTCGATGACGCCTCTGAGCCAGTCGACTTCGTACGCTTCCGCTTCGATAAGGCCGAGCGCCAATTTCGCCCTCGAATATGCTACCGCTCGGAGTGGTCTGATCACCTCCAGCATCCGTGCGTGAAAGGGAGTTTGTTGATTGCAACTCCAGGCCCTCCTCTGGCAGATGCGTGGACGATTGTTCAGAAGGTTTTTCATAAGCCATATAGACCGCACGCGCAGCGTGCTGATCCTCAAGTCTTGCTGCCTCCTCATCTTTCTGGTATGCGGCACGTTTCTCCGGTGCCCTATCAGGCTTCGTGATCACAACGCCATCGGAAGTCGAAACAGAATCGCCAGAAGGCGCATCAATATCAAGATGGCTGAAATTCAAATCTCCAGACCCCAACGTATCAATGGCAGATGGTTTTCTTTCCCCGGCTGGCCTCTCATTCTCTTTCTCGCCTTCCGTTGTGTCGTTGGTCTGTGATTCATCAGAGCCTGCGGGTTCAGGTTGGGCCACTGTCCGCGCCTTGGCTTGTGGATTGAGGCTGCTACTTAGAGTCGACGCGGCATTTTGAGCGGCGGAAAAGACGGAGGAGAAGAAACCAGTTTGCTGGTTGCTGGAGGGAGATCTGGAAGAAGCTTTAGGTTCTTCGGCGGTAGGGGTCAACGCGGATATGGAGTTTGAGAGTTTACTAGGCTTGTGAGACGCAGAGGATGCCGACCGCACGCGTCGGTGCGAGATCATGTTTCCAGACGTGCTTACAATGACGCCCGACGGTAAGTCCTTTGACTTGATAGACTCTGGAGACTCTGTGACGTCAGGGGAGGGGAATTTAGGGAATTCTGAGCGACTGTTAGTCGGAGTGGGAGGGGTCACGGTGGTTTCAGGTGCAGGCAACGCAGTATGTGGCGGTGTTCTCGGCGGGTTGGGTCCATCAGAAATCCGCAGAGGCTTGTCCTCCTTGAGATCGGTCAGGATTGGTAGGGGTGCAGAAGGGGGCTCGATGGCCATGGTCTGGCTTTGCTTCGACGAGAGACTGCTTCTTCTGCTTAACAGGCTGCCGCTCTTCTTGCTTTCGCCCGAGGTAGAAGATGCTCGGTCGCGATCGGAGTCCTTCTTGTTTGAATTGGAGCTAAACGCATTTTTAAGCCGCCTGCCAGGCGAGACGCTGCGCTTCTTACTGCTGCGTTCCTCTGGGATGCTCAACATAGGGCCCGATGAGGTAGCGGGTCTGGAGAGTTCTTCCAGGAAAGTCTCCGAGGTAGTTGCACTGGGGCCACTGACGGTGGATTCGACGTCTGCCTGCATCTCGTCGGTGTCATTCGGATCCACAGAGGTAGTTTTGATTAATGGTGAGGAGGAAGTGTAGAAGCCGGTGTGGGAGTTTCGAGTAGTGAGAGGAGGAGTCCTTCAGACGTAACGGGGAGTGTCAGTAACTGTAGGGTATAGGAGGTATGCGTCAAGTCTTACCGATCAGGCTCAGAATCATCAGTTAGAAGATTGATGACTTCGCCCGGTGGGCTGAGATTGTCATTCCCCGAGGAGGACTCGCCGCGAGACTCGTTTGATCGACTCTCTTGTTGGTCCTGGTCATTCTCCGAGACTAGTGCCGGTGACAGTTCCTCCGTTTGCTTCTGCTCCTTCTCCTTCTTTCGCTTCCGTCGAGCATTCAGTAGCTTGGAAAACCCGCTGGAACCTGCCTTCGCGGTTTCCGCTGCTTCGCCTGCTTGTGATTTAGGTCTATCAGACCCGGATGAGATTGACGCGCGTCCAATGCTGCGGCGGGAGCTCCCCATTGAGTCTAAGTCGGCAGCAGTGGTCCAGCTTCGATTGGATTTGCCGAAACTCTGTGGTTCAGTCTGAGGAACCGGAGGAGGCTCCGGGATCGTGGGTTCCTCCATGAGGAATATAGTGCAGCGCGGGAAAGGGAAGGAAACGAGGGGCGGGTCGAGGCCAATGCAGAATGCGAGTGATGGTTACTCCAGTCCAATCAATGATCTGAAGGGAACCTCCACTGCGGTTCTTGAGTGGTGGAATTGAATCACAGAATTCTTGCCTAAGCGTCCATCAAGGAGTGGCTGGAATTTAGACTGTACAGTTATAGGGAAGAGGGGGGGGCAGCGGTTGTAGATAGCCGCATTCCCAGCAGCATGGTTTCACAGCAAATGGAAGTGAATGCGCTGGTTCGTCCTTTCTCAGAATCAAGGGGTCAGACCTTTCTGATAAAGTGTAGATAAAATGGATCAAAATGAACGAAAGTGAGCGAGGGACCGGTGGAGAAGCAGTTGAGGAGGTCTCAGGAAAATGACGACGTACGACCGCCAACAGGTTCACCTCCGCAAGACAGCTCCCGTATTTTTATTACCACCTCTCCTGACACTCAGCATGTAATGATTGTTACAAAGCGGTATTGCCCTTTCAACGTTCACCGTGACTCTGGCTCCACGCTTATTTTTGGATTGGAGTGGAGTCAGTGGCTTCTTTACGGTACATATTTTTGGCATCGAGATTCTAGATCATAGGGCAAATACAGACTAGACAAGTTACATAGTACTTCGAATCCTACCGTTCCTGAAGGGTGCTCAATGTGATTGTCCGGATCAAGGACCTTCACTGTAAAGTAAAGGGAATGTCACGGTACCATTTGATGCCTTAGGCACATTCAGCATTCACTTTGGCGGTCTGTCTGTGTATGGCGTCACTTCCCCAAGCCCACTATCTTATCTCTCCTGGTCTTCCTGGCATCTACCTGAGCTCCTTTTGATAGCTGCATACAAGATCATTAGGTACAATCTGCATTTATGCAGCAGCCATGGAGACTGCGCCGCTCACCTTGGTATGCTCTGGTCTTTGTTCCGCAGTTAGCTCATCCTAACGAATCCCACCGAACTAGGCTCATACCCATGCCCGCAATGCCGTCCTAGAGACGCGCAAAGCGAATCCTGTTGCAGCGAGTGAGGAACACGACTTGGCTGCTGGCGAATTCGCAACAGCTGCACAAACCAGTTCTGACCGTGAGGTACATTGCATCACTGAAATTCAACATTCAGTCAAGATCTAACACAGCGTTCATTATCTGTCTCACAGGCCTTGCGTACTCTCCAGCTGCTCGAGCAGCATCATAAAAAGCTCGCTCGAATCCTTCGTTTTCAACATGAGAATCCGGTCAGTACTACATCTGCTGCCGGTGCGCAGACCGGAACTGGAGAATCGGAAGCTACCAAGTCCCCGACCTCGCCAGAGCAAGCCCAGCAGCAGCCGCCTAGATTAGTCGGCAACACTCGGTTACCGGCAAGAGAAACTTCCTCCATTGCCAGCAACCTCGCTTCTGCACGAGGAATTCCGTCTCATCCCCGCCGTGGCTCTCCCGTTTCCCCTACTGTATCCTCGCAACAGGCGGGGGCGAGGATGACCGAGGGTCCCAGCAAGCTGAAGACCGGAGAGTCAAGACTACGAGGGACCCAAGCCCACAATGTGAGGGACCGTCCGAGCGGCGTATATGCATCAAAACAAGCCGTCAACAGTCCTACCGAAATCACATCCCAGCAGTTCGTGCCGTCGGAAGCTGTCGAACCAGGTCGGCAGAAGAGCAAGACCACGCCCTCCGAGGAACCCTTCCAACGCTTCTACTCGACTTTTGAAGGCCTCATCTCCAAGATTTCTGCACCTCTAGCATTTGCCGGTCTCCCACTCGGATCAGAGACATCCACGCAGTCCGAGTCCGCAAGACGCAAATCATCCGCCGACACCAGAGTCGATCGCCATCAAGCAACCTCTGACCGAGGCCAGTACACCGAGCCAGACGTCAGCAAGATCTTCTCCCGCGCCGCCCTCCGCGCGATCCGAGACTCAAACGGCACCGGAACAGGAAACACCGCTGAATCGTTCTACGTCGTGCCTACCACAGGGGGCACGGTTTCGTACGCCGGCATCCTCACCCGAGCCGAGAAGGAAGCCCGACGCAACAGCCTCGACGAGGCAGACGATGACTTTGTCGATGCACGCGAGACTCCCGCATCGCCTGAGCTACGCCAAAGTCTGACGGGCTCCCGCGGCCGGGCGAGTCGCGCCGCGGACAAACTCACCAGCCTGCACAACCCCAAAACGATGGAGGAACTGCAGATGGAGAATCAGGCGCTCAAGCATCTATCCGATACCCTCTCCAAACGGCTGCACATGTGGGAAGTCAACGCGCAGTCATCTTCCATGGCTCTCCAGCAATCCCTGAAAGCAATGCACCACCACAACGGCGCGTGGCCCGACCATCCCTACAGCGCCCAGGGCTCCTCCGCCGCAGCATCTCCCTCCGCTCCAATGGACACAGACCAGCGCATCAAGGACCTGGAAGAGCGCATCCGCCGCAGCGAAAAGGAATTGGAGCGCGCCGGCCGCGAGAACGAGAAATTACGGGACGTCCTGGGCCGCTACCGAGAACGATGGGAGAAATTGAAGGAGGGCGCAAAGACTAGACGCGCGGAGGGCAGAGCTGCTGCGGGCTCTTCGCCTGCGCCTCCGGCGGATACGGTCAAAAACGACAAGCCCGGTTCTACTCCCACTCCGGACCCCACTACCCAGGAGCAGGCTGAGACCGCCAAGTCTAAGTCAGATGGCGACACGGAGAATGAAAGTACAGGGCCGGAGGCGAAAGCGGATAGTTCTGATAGCTAGCGCTGGGCAGGTGGCACGTTGATTGCAGGTGTGTTTAGACATCAGAACTCTCATCGATCATCCTCCCCAGAGAATCGTGAGATCTGTCGTCTTGTTACAGCCAATCTTCGTGAACCTAGCTGCCAACACGTTCGATGGGAAAGATCGTAAACCACGGCGTCTTATGCTAAAATGTATCTACGCCGAAGCAGAGAATCCATGTGTGTTTATACATATTACAGAGTATCAGGCAGCAAATGCCATGTCACACCTGAGGACATGTTGACGAGTAATTCAAATTCATAAATGAAGTATATACACCTGCCCCAAAGCACATCACAAGCCTAGCAGCCAGCATAACTACTGCACATAAAAGGTAGCATTACCCCTAATATCCGCGGAGCTACTCCCCACCAACGCAGTAAACGCCCCAGGCTCAACAACATACTTCATCGCCGAATTCCACAGCCCCAGGTCCTGCACTTTCAGCTGAATCTTAACAGTCTTAGTCTTCCCCGCAGAAATAACCACCTTCTCGAACCCCTTAAGCTGGCGGTTGGGCACCACAACCGACGCAATCTCATCCTGGATGTAGACCTGCACGACCTCCGTGCCGTCCATGCTCTTGTGGGTGTTTGTCACGTCGACGCTGAGCGTGATGGTATCCGAGGCGGAGACGGTAGTCTTGTCGAGCGTGACCGGGCCATACTCGAAGGTCGAGTAGCTCTTGCCGTAGCCGAAGGGGTACCAGGGGAGCGGACTACCAAAAACATACTGGTGGCCGAAGACGAGGGTGCCGTTGGGGAGCTCGTAGCCGGAGTCGCCGATGGAGCGGCCCGAGTTGAGGTAGTCGTAGTAGATGGGGAGGTCGCCGACGTAGGAGGGGAAACTGACGGAGAGCTTGCCGGAGGGGTTGTAGCCGCCGAAGAGGACGTCGGCGAGGGCGTTGCCGCCTTGCTCGGAGGGGTAGAACTGCTGGACTAGGGCGGCGGTCGAGTTGGAGAGCCAGGTCTCTGTCACGGGCTTGCCGCTGCTGAGGACGACGATGGTGGGGACGCCGGTGGCGACGATGGCTTTGATCAGGGGGGCTTGGGCGCCGACGAGGGAGAGGTCGTTTACGTCGACGTGTTCGCCGGTTCTGCGGAGTTTAGTTCTTTGAACTTTGAATTTGGGGCAAAGGGGTGCTGGGGGCCTCACGTTGCGTTGAGCCCTTGCCAGAGCTCCATCTGATCTCTCGACCAGGTGCCAACGACGACAATGGCCACGTCGGATTTCTTCGCTGCCTCCACGGCCTCGGCGAAGCCTGACTGGTCGTTGCTCCATCGCTCGCATCCCTTCGCGTAGTGGATGTTTGCCTTCTTACCAACGGCGGCCTTGATGCCATCCAGGGGAGTGACACCCCGGTACTGGCTCTTGTAGACCACGTAGTCTCCGTACTAACCGGTATGAGCATCGGTTGTGAATGTTATGAGCTTTGCAAAGCCGGACTTACATTCATGAATCCATGGGCCATGGGTCCGATAACGGCAATGTCACCCTTCTTCTTCAGAGGAAGGGTGTTGTTGTGGTTTTCCAGCAAAACGATGGACTCCTTGTCCAACTGCCTGGCAAGCTTGACAGCTTCCTTGCTGTTAATGAGCTTGTCCCATTGAGACTTGGGAGCGGCGGGATAGGGGTTCTCAAAAAGGCCCATCTCGAACTTCGCTCTCAGCACTCTCGAGACGGCGGTGTCAACAGTCTTGATATCAAGCTTGCCGGCCTTGACCAGTTCGGGGATCTTCCGGAAATTGCTTGCATATTGTCAGCAAGCGAGCAATCAAAACTGTCAGTCAACCACTTACAAAGAACCACCGCCCATCTCGACGTCGTTACCGGCAGGAAGAGCCTGGAGAGTGACGGCTTCCATGTCAATAGGGTTGCTTCTGCAGAGCTTGAACGCGTTGCACAATCTATCCGTGCCGCCGGCATCACTCATGACAAAGTAATCGTAGCCCCATTCGCCTCTTAGGACCTCGGTCAGAGTATGATAGTCCGAAACAGCAGGGACACCGTCATATCTAAGCAAAGCTTGTCAGCAGCTTCTTCCGGTTACTGTCAAGACACACTTACGAGTGGTAAGCACTCATGATAGCCCATGCGCCAGCGTCAATGATCGCTCGCTTGAACGGCGGGAACCAGCTTTCTAGGTCAGTATTTCATTCACGTCCTGTTCCTTGGTCACTTACGTTGTGCGCAAGTATCTCTCGCCTCCGTGAACTGGAGCCGTGTTGATACCCTGTTCAGGCTGGCTGAAACCTATGAAATGCTTGACCATCGAGGAGACATTGAGGCTCTGGAGACCCTTGACGTAGCTATACCCCATCTCCCCTGCAAGGTATGGATCTTCGGAGAATGTTTCTTCAACCTAAGAGCTGGTACGTTAGTTTCCTGCATGATAGGAAGATTGATCGCATGTCATACCCGGCCAAATCGCAGCTCGCGAGCCAGGTCCACGACAGGAGCAAAGAGCTGGGTGACGCCGAGTGTACGAGCTTCCTGGCCGATGATTCTGGCCATCTCTTGGACTAGCTATAATATCTATGTTAGATGTGTCTCCAGCGACAAGGTGCATGCACGTACCTCTCGGTTGAAGGAGCAGCCATACGCAATCGGCGAATTGAAGATTGTCGCGTTGCCAACCAAGAACCCATGAATACCTATAGACGATCAACTGCCGTCAGCATTGACAAGAGTCAACATATAATCAGCCCATACCCTCAGTCTGGACAAGCGCCGGAATCCCAAGCGTCGTGTTCTGCAGGAGATAATCCTGGGCTCTCTTGACATTGGTAGCAATCCAATCCCAAGAAACGGGATAGCCAACTGAAAAACATCGTCAATGCTATCATTCACTTGAAATTAGGATCCGGCTTCCTCTACCGTAGAACGATCCCGCTTTCATCTTCATATTCTCGACGAGACCGGTGTAGTTGAATGCTCCGCTGGTAGAATTCATCCAGTTCGTAATATCGCCTGCAACCGACCCAATCAGCTCTGTCAAGAACAGGACATTAAAAACCAAGGGGACAACAAACCCTGCATCAACTGGGCCATCTTATCCTCGATGGTCATCCTGCCCAGGAGATCGCTCACTCGGTCTTCCACAGGCGCACTGGCATCTTTGTACAGCGGCGTCGAAGCAGCTTGCCCTGTGGACAAAGTCGACACAAGCTGCAAGAGCAGCAAGCTCTTGGAGAGGAAAGTCCCAACCATCGTGGTTCGAAGACGGACAGATTAAACCGTCCCTGTACAACTAATAATTTCGAGGTCTCTCCTCAGCGAGCCATGCAGGGGGCAAGACACAACCAGCAAAAGAAAAGGGGAATTGATCCACGAGGGAGGCACGCCGATTTATCTATTTACCATGCTGCTGTAGTCGGCGCTCTGCGGTCTCCGCAGCAAACACCAATTACTCTCGCGTCTCGGCATGTGGCTAGGCCATGCTTGGGGAATAAAAAGGTAAAAGGAGAGGTCATCGTAATAATTTGCAGTGATTGCTGCCATTGCAATTTACAGACAAGTGCGCCATTGACAGAAAAGAGACAAGCGTGCAAGCTATCGTGCTTTAGGTTGGAGGTGAGATGCAGTGCGGAGATGAGCCCGGGTCGAAAACACCGTTAGGGGGAGGTGGGAGAGTCATATTGGCGAATGAGGACATCAGATTGAACGACACTCCAAGGAACTGGCTTGGACAGCAATAATAAATGGCATCTTCTGGGATGGAATTGACCCGAGATCCCCGGAATTGCAGTGATGACATTAATGCGGAGAAGCATTCGGACGGCTAAATTCAAGGCCCTGAGGAGAACTTTAACAGGGTGAATGCCTAGTGGCTGGCTTCAAGAGAAATAAATGATCCCTGCTGGATCTAAAGAAGTCGGACGCTGCAAGATGTGTATTTTCCACCTATGGAATCATTGGATGCAAGCCAACGCAGAAACCGCAGGAGAAATCCTGTCCACGGTTAGCTGATCATTTCCCGCCATGGTCAAGGTAAAGGAATATGGGACTTGGAGCATGGGAGCCAGGGCAGAGGAGAACGGAAGTACTGCTCTGGCTCGAAATGATTCCCTGAATTGTTGAAATCATATCCATTGGACGTCAAGTATTACCCGTGCTCGCAATGCAATGGCTCAATGGTTATGTATATAATGGAGCCAAACACGGCAATGCCATGTCCAAGCGTAAAGCTACCTACTATTAAAGACAGGAACGGTATATCTAATGAATATATGGACTCAGAATCAAAGCGGCCAACCACCCATTATTACAACAATAATAACAAAATATGTACCGACGACTGGAATGAGCCTGCCGCCGCAGAGAGGAGATGCTCCGTCCAGGTCTACGCCTGCGTATCAGCGCCACTTTCGCGACCGCCTTCGCGATCATGCGTTTCGGGGCTATTGTCATTCTCATCTGATTCGACTGCTGTAGTATTGCCCAGCGCCTTGTTGCTGCTGGGCTTTCGTAGAGTCCCGCCGAGCCATGCTAGACCTCCACTCCATGAATCACTAAAGCTGCGCAGTCGGGTCAGCGTGGTGAGACCATGTTCAGTTTGATTGCTGGACTGATCTCCCGAGTCTGCAACCGGGGTGGAATTACCAACGGTCACAGGAGCCGTCGGGAGATCACCGGTAGAATGGAGTCGCGCAGTCGCAAGTTGGAATGGAAGATGATTGCCATTCTCGACACCCGCATCGACCTCGTCTGCACGGTCTCTCAAGTCACTGTCCCTGGTGCGCATGTAGCCATCAAAGACTGTTGTACCTAGCTGCTTTCTCCGAGCGGACCGCTTGTGGCTCTTTCGGTCTTTCAGGGGACTCGTTTCTCCACGGCGAAGTGATTCGGCAACGACCGCACTGAAACCTGCAGAAAGGGTAGGGAGAAGTGTGCCTGGAGAGAAATGCTTGGATATAGAGTTGCGTAAGTTCCTTGCGGGAGGAGTCTGGGGGACAGTATTTGCTCGGCCAGCCAGATCGACGTAGTCGGGCTTGGATGAAGACGAGGGACGGTGACCGTGATCTTCAATGCCAGGGGCAGGCGGAAATTGCAAGAGCACTGTTGAATCAGTGTTGGCATTTTCGGACTGTTTCGGAGGAGTGGCTGGTCGGTGAATCTGAGGTTCGGATTTGGAAGCATGAACGTGTTGTTCCAAATGGTCCGCCCATGGGTTCGTCAACAGTGACTGCGAGTGCAAAGAAGACGGATGCTCCGGAGATGGCTGTGTAAGAGATTCGGCGGTCAGGGAGCCGACAGGAGATGAGGGAGTAGCAGACAGAGCACCCTTGGGAGTGAGTCGGTCCTCATCGACGTCCTCACCATGGCCCAGTAACGATCCCGATGGGGACTGTAGATCGTTCTCTCCAGGTACTATTGGTTGCCTTTGCCCGGGCTTGCGTATCCTCGCTTGATGCGCAGGAGGGGCCATGTCAACCCTGTCCTGGTACCGCTCTCCTCCCAGGAGCCCAATCGCTTCTTCCTCGTCATCAATGGACAGAGAAGACTCGTCATCTGCACGGACTCTGCCACTTGTGATAAAGTATACACCTAGGAATGTCATAAGGCAGCCACAGACAAATTTTGACGCGCGCTCGGCGGTGTAGTTCTCAAAGTCGCGGTATAACACAGCACTTCCAATGATGACCGACAATGTGAAGAGCACGAATTGCGTCGGGATGACTTGGGTGGAATCGAAACGTTGCAAAGCCCGGTTGATATACCGAACTTGCATCAGAGCGCTGAAAACGAGGACGAACACCAATAGATAGGTGATCGGAAAGGTAATAACGTGCCAAAGCGTAAATGACAGTAATGATGACACACCTTTCGTTGACAAAGCGGTATATCCACCTTGATGTCTAATCAGTACTTGGTTCACACGATCGAGCAACGCATCAATGATGACTGAGACTTACCAAACAGCGCGACTAGCCCGACATCTATAAGGATGGTTCGCGACCCATACACATGGCTCACCCACATGAGAGAGGCTATCAAGGCGGCTGTCAGACCCAAGTACAGCTCGAATTCCCAGCGCGTGATCATAATCCATATATCATGTGGACCGATTTTCTCTTCCGACGAACTGGCACTGAGCACAACCACAACAGCGCCAGCGACCGCAATGAGGACCCCCCAGGCATCGCGTTGGCGAAACTTCTCTTTGAGCATTATTGGAGCAATAACACAGTTTGAGATCAACGCGACGACGCCTAGCGGGGACACAATCGATGCAGGAGCAAACCCGTATGCCATGAAGTTACCGATCTCGCCGAGAGACATGAGCACGATGCCCGCCCACCAGTACGGCGAACGGAGGTATGATTGGCGCCGGCCATGGGGCGAATCCTTATCCCCAGGACGAATAGTCTGTTCTGACAGAAAGGACTCGCGCAGGCGACCGCGTGAGCCTGATTCTCCATCCGAGAACTCGTCGCTCCGTCTCAGAAAGTCCTCGGGTAATTCTGGCCCGGAATCCGGAGACTCGTCTCGATAACGAGGAAACGGGCCTCTCTCTCGTCTAGCCACCCCGTCATCCTCGTCATCCACAGTAGCTCCGTAGACACCTGCTGCATTTCGGCCCGAGTTCGCCCTTTTCCATTCTAGCTCCCTTTGGAGCTTGTTCTGTTCCCACTCCCTCTCAATCCGGATGTGAGCGTAACGCTGAATATTGAGCGCCAGAGATATGAGCACGTTTCCCACCAATGCAGTCACAATACCAATCAGCGACGACCATTCATGTATATGCCCTCCATTATGGCGGCCAGGATTCGAATCAGAGCCCGATGTCGATGCAGGGAGATGCGAAAACGATGAAGAGGCGGATGCGGTGGCGGTCGGAGTAGGTGCGAGAGCAGTGACAAGAACCGTAAGCAGGCCTGCTGCTAGGGGTTCTTCTTGAAAGGAAGCCATTCAAATGTGAGAACAAAGGACCAAGGAGGAGGGAAAAGGGGTTGAGAAGATTCGAGAGTTCCGCTGACCCTCGTTGACCCGAATCGATCGTTATCAGCCGGGCGAAAATGCTCAATAAGATGCGGAACACGGATGCTTTAAGACTGAGGATGAGAATTCGATGCGTGTCCTCAAGACGCTGAAAGAAAATGATCCGATGAGATGGTGCTCGAGTTGAACCGTAAACAATCGCTCATGCTGGTAAAAAGTGGCGCATTCTGTTGCGTGACTTTACTAAGCCCTTAACCTTTGTATCTGCACTCCTTAAGACAAAGCAATACCTCTGGCAACAATAAAAGAGAAAGGATGTCGTCCAGCAACGGACAGAAAGGGGTGGTGTTGCTGTCGTTCGAGAGCAACGTAGACGACCGGGATGGTCGGACAATGACTGGGCGCGGACTTAGAATTGCGAGAATACGAATGATGGCTCAGACGATCTAATCAACAAGGCAGCGATTGAGAACAAACTCAAGCGCAGCATCGTGAGTTAGTGACAAAGCAGGCAGACAAGCCGGTGCAAGCTCATAGCCTCTTTAAGTAAGGTAGTGGGAGAAAGCGACTATCGAAGTGCCATTCGGATCATTATTGGTCTGACTCTGACCTCCACAACAGCCTGGGAAGCCCATCCGCGGACACTCCCCGCCTGTCCAACGTCATCGAGCATCAAATTCCCATCCAGCTGACAACTCCCTCTGCTACTTGAATGCATTAAATCCTGAAGGATGCATACGGAACGGTGTATCTCTGATTATGTATGCTAGACCATCGATGGTAGTTTTGAATCTGATTACACTAACAACCAAGTCATGTTCCCCCGCAACGCCATCCATCGTGCAAATATATACATTAGAATTCAAAAGATACCGATCCAGACTCCAGGAAAGTGGAAAATGCCAGGAAATCAGTATCATAGAATGGTTCTCTGGACGATCATCACCGCTTGGCCCTCTTCTTATCGGGTTCTTGCTCTTCCTCGTCGTCACTAAGCTCTCTGAATATCGGCACTGGCTGTGTTTCTTTCCATGCCTTGGTGAAAATCGGGTCCTTCTCGGCTTTCTCGGCGTACTTCAGCAGCGCCTCGCGAGGGTCCTCGTCTCGCATGGAACTAAGAGGGATATTTTCGCGGATATGCCGTTCATCAGGCTGCGATTTTCCAAAAGGAGTAGTTGCCGGCAGGTGTGGTCGTCGCGGGTCCCTGGAACGACCGGAAGCCGTGAGCCCGATGGTTGGATGGCGGGCAGACCAGGTAGCCGAACTGTAGTGAGGGACTCCGTTCGGTCCGACCACAACGGAGTCGCCCGAGATACCACCTGACAGGTCCATGGTAAGAGACGGGTCATCGTCGATATGGCGACGTTTAGGCGCCTTGGACATGACCAAGGCAGCTCCCTTGGTTGACATGGTGGGATTGTAGAGAACATGTGTCTCAGCGTTGGCGGAACCAGTAATGATCTGATTGAGCTTTTCATGCCAGAGAACAGTGATGATGGGTGACCCAGGTGTGACTGGCGTGACGAGCTCGGGTTTCAGGGTAGCTGGGTTCAGGATGTGTAGATGACCAGTCTCTGAGCCTGTAATGACGTTGGCCGACGTAGGTGAGAAGACAATGTTGGAAGACGGATAACGAGCTGAACTCGATGCATGCGAGACGGTGGTGATCGGCTGTTTGAATTTTCGAGTGTCCCAGAGCTTGATGGTATCGTCCCCTCCCTTGCTGATAACTAGTCTTCCGTCTGAGCTTATGTCAAGTCCACTCGTCCATGTATCGCGAGTATGCGCATCTCTGATCTCCCCACTAGGCCGAGTGAACGGTCCATTCCCGCTCCACATCAGCAAGCTTCCATCGAGGGCAGCAGCGACGAGAATATTAGGACCGCCCTGATTGGGGGAGCCCCATGCGACGGCGGTCATCTTGCTCCGGCCCGCGGATCCAGCCACCCTAGACTTGTGTACAATGACTTCCTTCTGCGATCGCCCGATGTTTGCGTCCCAGATGCGAACTGTGCTGTCCGTTCCTGCGGTGGCACACAAGTTGTAATCGGTCGGAGACCA
Source organism: Aspergillus hiratsukae (assembly GCA_014281905.1). NCBI lineage: Eukaryota > Fungi > Ascomycota > Eurotiomycetes > Eurotiales > Aspergillaceae > Aspergillus > Aspergillus hiratsukae. Next base: position 25,333 of record JACBAD010001929.1, read on the forward strand.
AGCGCCACTCGTCACTTCCGCTACATGGCCTTTGGTATTATGAAGATCTCTCAGGTACATGTCCCCCTTCACGAATTCGGTCAGGGTATCGCCATCGCGGTCCAAAATTCGAGGTTGCGGCGTTGCCGAAACAACCATGACATGGCTTGGGGATAGAGGATTGAAAGCGACATAGTGCACCGGGTGCGTTTCTTGCGCAGCGGACTGCTTCTTAGCAGTCGGGTCGACGGATTTGAATGCGCGTACAGTGGACGGTGTCATAGAGGCAAAGTCATGGAGCTTGAGTGTGCAGTCAGTCGAGCCGGTAATTAATCGAGCTCCTGCCGGATCCACCGTCATGGTCGTGACTGCGCGCTCATGTGTCTTGATAAGAAGCTCGTGAGAGACTGGGAATTCGTCCTCCTCCTCGTCATCCGAATCGTCATCGTCGTCGGAGTCATCTTCTGAATCGGCTTTCCGATCGTGTGCTATTGTGTCATCTTCGGCTTCAGCTTCAGCTTCTTCGACTGCAGGCTTGATATCAGTGTCTTCCTTCTTATCGCCATCTGGTTTGGCTGAAACTTCCGACCGCTTGGTGCGGTTGATTTGGGCATTCACATCAAGCTGCTTTTGTTGCTTGCCGAAGCTACTCGGAAAAAACTTCTTGAATGCTTCTTCATCGAATCCGTCCATTGTGTTGGAGAGATCGTGCAAAGAGCTGGTTCGAAGCTAATCGGAAAATCACTTGATGATGCCAATAATGTTGCGACTGCTTCAGTTTGGCGAGTTTGCAAGGTTTGCGGTGTTTGCATCTGTGCATAGTAACCTGACATCCTTAGGTATGACATCGGCTTATCAGTCTCCATAACTACGAAGTGGTCAGGTAAACATCACCATAGAGATTGGTAGCTCGTTTCACTAGTAGAATACATCGTTGGCTCTTAGAGCAAACCCATCTTGCCTAATCTACATAGACACAAGGCACCTATTAACCATATCCGCACCTACAAGTATAGGCCCTCCACAGGACCGCCATCCTGCTTAGTCTTCATGATCCGTTCCCTAGCGGCGCGGAAATCATCCATTTGCACCCTCATACGGCGCTCCCTCAGCGCCATCAGACCGGCCTCTGTGCAGATAGCTCTGATATCGGCACCAGAGAGATCGTCTTTCTGGTTGATGAATTCGTCAAGGTCAACGTCATCTCCGAGGGACATCTTGGATGTGTGCAGGGTGAAAATCTTCTTCTTGGTGTTTTCTGGGGATTGTCAGTCAGTGAACCACAGCAAGATCCTATCACGGGACTCACGGTCTGGATTTTCGAAGAGAATCTTTCGGTCAATACGACCAGGACGGATCAAGGCAGGATCCAGAGTTTCAATCTTGTTTGTGGCCATGATAACCTTTACATCACCACGGTCGTCGAAACCATCCAGTTGGTTGAGAAGCTCCAACATAGTACGTTGAATTTCTCGTTCACCACCAGATGTGGAGTCGTAACGCTTGGTACCGATGGCGTCAATTTCATCGATGAAGACAATCGAGGGTGCATGCTCGGCAGCAACCTGGAAAATCTGTCGCACCAACCGAGGACCATCTCCCAGGTACTTCTGGATCAGCTCACTTCCGACGATTCGAAGGAAAGTGGCGCTGGTCTGGTTTGCAACCGCCTTGGCAAGCAAGGTTTTACCGGTACCAGGAGCACCGTAGAGAATGACGCCCTTTGGCGGCTTGATACCCATTTCTTCATACAATTCAGGGTGGAGCAACGGCAACTCGACCGACTCTCGGACCTCTTGAATCTGCGACTCGAGACCACCAATATCCGCATACGACTCGGTTGGTGCCTTGTCGAGTTTCATAACTGAGACCAGAGGATCGGACTCTTCCGTCAGCACACCAACGACAGATACAGACTTGTGATGCAGAAGGATGCTGGCACCGGGCTCCAGCAGATCCTTGTCGACGAAGGACATGATAGAAACGTAGTACTCGGGACCGGTAGCGCTCGAGACAATCGCATGGTCATCGTCAATCAGCTCTTCCAGGTTGCCGACTCCCATGGGGCTGCCTCTCATGTCGTCCACACGGCTCCTTTCGTCTGCATTTCTGTCCATGATATCCAGATCTCCTCGGCTCACAGGGTCCTGCGTTGCCTGCGCTTTGGCCTTGCGCAGGCGCTCCATATTTTCCACATATTCCTCTTCGAGCAACAGGTGGTCATGGACTCGCTGCATTCGAAGATACCTCAATTTGCATCGTGACGTAGGGTATATGTCGGGAAGTTTTGCGGCAGTGCTAGGGCCTGCAGCCTTGCGCTTCTTCCGGCCGATCCTGGTTGTAGGTGGTGGTGGTGGTTCGTACTTAGGCTTCTCCTTCTGGAGACGTAGGCTTTGTCAGCTACTGAACCTGCGGCATCAGAAGGCATATCGAAGGCGTCGACTCACCTTCTTATCCTTGTCATCTCTCCCATCCCCGCCAGGGCCTCCACCGATGTTTGACTGCTGGTTACCCTGTTTTCAAGACACGTTAGTCTCGCTGGAACGGGACAAGGCAACCAAGGCACTAATGACGAAAGCGCTCTGATATACATACCATGTTTCCAGAGTCTGTGCGGATAAAAGTTAAAGAGCGATACCAGAATTAGACCCCTGATAAAATAACCTTGATACCAGCAGGAGACGTTGAGGGAGGTGATGGTTGGATGTTAAAGGGTCGATGAAGGTGTGAAGGTAGTGAGTGAAGCTTCCTTTGGAGAGACGGACGGAGAGCTCTCAGGTAAGCTGTTGTCGCCATCTGGTCCGGTCTTGGCGGCCAACATCCTTTTTCACGTGATATATTGCCTTATTTTGGCCTAAGGTATCTACGTACGGTATCGGTTGACTGCCTTGCAGCCTGATGGATTTTACTGGCGAATGATAGCGGAATTCAAGCGTCACCAGTAAATAACTGATAGCTACTAAGGTACAGGTAGTATCTAGAACACTCCGTAGTCAGGTAGCTTAAGGTAGGTAGCTTTCTGCCTTACCACAACACAATATAGATAAGTCCTTTTGCATTATTGATTCTTGTTCTTCAGAGCTTCAGCTCTAAGCTGTCCTGCTGCAAACAGCGTTCATATATATGCTCTGTTGAGATATTTCTGTGAGTATCCACTACTCCTCATGTGCCTCATCGTCCCCTCATCCATCTCCTCGAGCTGCCCTCCTCGAAGAAAGCGAGGCTCAATATGCTCTTCACCAACCAATACCAACAAGCATGTTTACTTTTTTTGCCTCGTCCCGTCCCACCTTCTACTCGCTCGCCTTCACGCTTCGGATTGATACAAATAACTGATCGCTCTTGCTGATGAGTTTCCAGTCGTTCCATAGTTAGCAACTCTGGACATTATACTTCAGATCTGAATACGGTTCACTTAACTACATCGTCTACTCCTAAGCGTGACTCTTCGCTTACGTGTCTGTGACTCGGTCCATCATTCCACTTAACTTATGGCTTCGAATCGAACGCGGCGTATCGCAAAGGAGATTGCGGATATTCGGGCGGATACTCATTCGCAAATTACTGCCGAACCGGTGGAAGGAGATGACGATATAACACACCTGCGCGGCACGTTTCCGGGGCCCCCGGGTACACCATACGAAGGTGGTACTTATGAAGTTGATATCAAGATACCCAACGACTACCCATTTCGGCCACCGCATATGAAGTTTGTGACCAAGGTCTGGCATCCCAATGTGAGCAGCCAAACGGTGAGTATCGTCAGCGTCCAGCCGTCTGTCTGGTCAGGAGACGATCTCTAATGTTCTTTAGGGCGCTATCTGCCTCGATACGCTGTCCTCGGCATGGTCGCCGGTGCTGACAATAAAATCCGCACTTTTATCCCTGCAATCCTTACTCAGCACTCCCGAGCCCAAAGATCCGCAGGATGCAGAGGTAGCCACCATGCTACTGCGAAGACCGAAAGAGTTCGAGCGTGTCGCTCGGGAATGGGCCATCACCCACGCTGGGGCTCCTCGAAAACACGCTGGGGAGGGTAGTGGAGGAGCAACCGACGAAACTCTCCGCCAGGAGGAACTCAGGGCCAAGGCGGAGCAAGAAAGGCAAGATCTTTCCAAGTACGTAACCACGCAGACGCAATATTTATTACCTCCAGAGAGTCGTATCTCATACATTTCAATAGGTACGACGGATATAACAAAAACATGATCGATCGATTCTGCAGCATGGGCTTCGATGTGGAGCAAGTGGTGGCGGCGTTCAAATTTTATGGCATTGACCGAATGAATGGAGAGGACTATGAATTGGATGAAGCTTATTTGGGTGATATTACCGCACGGCTCCTGGGTGAGCCATGAGGGAGGACGTGATGACTTTTCAGTCTATTTTTGGGCAACGAGAGCGGATGAAGCTGATTGAATGCATGGTGCCTGGCGAACCCTTTGTTTAAAGAGATCCAAGCTATTCTTATGGAGATTGTTATGATCGGGAGCAACGACTGCCTTATGTCGTTTCTTCTTTGCTTGTTTCTGGCTCTTGTTCCTTTCCATATCTAGTCTCTTACCATAAACTCGACATTGAGCTTTCCGAAATACAGTTATCGTTGTAAAATGTCGCCTAAACCCTTATTTTTTGCTAGGATGGGCCAACATCAGTAGTATATCGATAAGCGGGTGGGTCTCCATACTTTCTCCAACTCCGCCTAGCTTGATCCGTCTCCGATTCTTCCTCTTTCAAGACAGCTTGCTGTCTTGTTGATGCACTGATTGAGATCTATCGATCTTGGTATAAAGAATAAAGAATATACCACCTTATTATAGCGGCTATATCGTTCTTTTCCGTTTGATTCTGCCATCCCCACGTCCGCGAGGCCTCCCGATCGAGCTCCGTCAGAAGCAGGATGTTCGAGGACGATATCTATCGCACCTCATCACAGTATAAACTTTGGTCTTTCACCAAGGCGTCCTTACAATCTTTAAGGGAGAACACAAATGCTGTCGCTAGCCAACGAGTCCGAGCGGCACTGCGGAGAGCGCGGGAGGCGCGACAGTCAGCCAACTCGTCGGCTGCGGGGACTCCTATAGCAGGGACTACAGATGGCAAGGGAGCGGAAGAGAAGGATATTGACTGTTTGACAACAGAAGAAGAGAAGGAGTTAGTAACGTACTATTGCGAGAAGGCCGTGGAGCTGGCGGACACATATAAGCCACCCTTGCCAACGACAGTGCGGGTGCGTGCCCCGTCTGATGTTAGTGACTGTGAATGACAAATAACTAACGTCAACTTCTCTCTAACAGGCCACTGCGATTCAATACATCCGTCGATTCTATCTCAGCAACTCACCAATGACCTACTCCCCCAAGACGATCATGCCCTGCGCTCTCTTCCTCGCTACCAAGACGGACAATTTCTACATGTCCCTACGCCAGTTCACCGAAAAGGTCCCAGGCGACGCAACAGCAGAAGACATCATCGCGCCAGAATTCCTCATCATGCAAAGCCTCCGCTTCACCTTCGACGTCCGCCACCCCTTCCGCGGCCTCGAGGGCGGCGTCATGGAACTCCAAGCCATGGCCGAAGGCCAGGGCCAACCAGCGCCTCACCTCCCTCACCAAACATCAGAAGACCTACGCCGCGGAATCCTCGCTGTCCCGCCAGCCCCAAACGCTCCCCAGTCCTCCTCAATCACAGACCGGATCGCCCGCGCACACACCACCACCCGCGAACTCCTCAAAACCGCCGCCCAAATGACCGACGCCTACTTCCTCTACACCCCCTCGCAGATCTGGCTGGCTGCCTTCATGCTCGCCGATCGCCCCTTGGCCGAATACTACCTCGACACGAAGCTCGGCGGGCCAACCGACACACAAGCGGACAGCCCGCTCTATGACCTCCGCGCGAAACTCCTCCGCACACTCAACGACTGCGCCGCCCTCCTACAATCATACAAGCCCTCCAACTCCGACCCCGAGCAAATGAAGAACCTCAAACGCATCGGCAAGAAGTTCTACTTCTGCCAGAACCCAGAGAAGATCTCCCTTGTCGGGCAGAAGCGGATCCCTGCTGCTGCTGCCGCCGCGTCGGGAGGCGAAGGCGGCACCTCGGAAAGCGAAGTCGAGCGGCTGGCGAAGAAGCGGAAGCTGGAGCGGGAGCAGAAGGATCGGGTATCGAGGGATATCTTTGGCGGGGAGCTGGTGGCGCAGCGGGTCAAGGAGGGGCAGGTTGGCGAGCGACAGCACCCGTCATAGGACTGATGTGGTTGGAAAAGTGATGTATACCTCTTCTTCGAATAGATTTCGGGATGGAAAACCGCAACCTAATAGTCAATGTACTTTATTGTCAATGATCTGTAAGAGGTGAATCGAGTTAAGTAACCCTTTAAACCTACTTTATACACTACGTCAGGACGCATAGAAGGCAGCAGCTATGTGCAATGAAATTATAGTCATTCATCGGCCGAGTTACAAAGATGACCGACTGGCTTTAACAAGGACTGAGACTATATGAAGTGTCTATAACAGGTATCACGGGGACGATCAGATCATGAAAGAGTAAAGGAACATGGAATTCAGCCATCACGCTCGGCTCGGCTCAGCTCAGCTCTAGTAGGAGGATGAGAGGTATGAAAAAGGACGGACCATCTAAAAGGCACCCAAACAATGAGAAGCAATCAAAAGAATATCTCCAACGACAATGTGTAAATGTAAAGAAAAGAAAACGCAAGTCAGTCACTATATCACTGGCTCCAGGATACGTCATCACTCCTGGGAGAACTGGAGAACTTTTCCTTCCCTGCCGCACTTTTTGTGGTCATCTCTAAACGTTCCAATTCGTAACAAAATGCAGAGACAGATTGAAAGCTTTAGACAGCGCCCTCGGAGACCATCTTCCTGCGCAGGTGGTCCTTGTACTCGCCAATAGAGCCGTCCCAGCGGCGGATGGTCTTGTTCTCACACACCATGATGTCCTTGGCGATCTTGTCGAGAAGACGGAAGTCGTGAGACACGACGACAACACCACCGCTATAGGCATTGATAGCATCCGCTAAACTGTCGATAGTGGGGATATCGAGACCGTTGGTAGGCTCGTCGAGAAGAATCATGTTGGGGCTCTCGATGGCCAACAGAGCGAAGACGATACGACTCTTCTGACCTTCAGACAGAGTACCCATGAGGGCAGTCTGGGATTCACCGCTCAGACCATAGCGACCGAGCTGCTGACGCCAGTACTGGTAGTCCTGACTCTTCTCGGGGAACTTATCGCGAACAAAGTCCAGGGAGGACTTGGTCAAATCCAGCTGTTCAGCCGAGTGCTGACTGTACATGCCAAGTTTCAAGTGAGTGTGACGGCTAACACGACCGGCAATGGGCTGCAGCTTTCCGGTCATGAGACGGAGGAGAGTAGACTTGCCGACACCGTTAGGTCCGACCAGCGCAGTTCGGGAGTCCATGTCAACACCAAGGTCGAGGTGCTCGTACAGAGTGTCGTCCCAGTTGCCAGAGTAAGAGAACGAAACATCGTCGAAGGAGAGCACCGGCGGCGGAAGCTTCTCGACTTCCGCGAAACGGAAGGAGAAGACTCTGTCGGGGATGACGGGTTGAATGAAGCCGTCAGCCTCCATCTTGTCAAGAATCTTCTGGCGAGACTTGGCCTGTCTGACCAAGTTGGCGTAAGTACCGGCGGAAGCAATGAACTTCTTGATGTGGGCGATTTCCTCCTGCTGCTTGTGGTAGGCCTTCATCTGGTTCGTCTCTTGTTCGCTGCGAGTCTTGTGGTACGAATCGTAGTTACCACCGTAGTAGAGGAGCTGCTTCATGCGCATGTCGATCATGTTGGTGCAGACACCGTTCAAGAAATCCATAGAGTGAGAAACAAGCACCAGAGTGCGCTCCCACTTCTTCAAGTACTCTTCCAGCCACACACAGGCCTCGAGATCCAAGTGAGCGGTAGGGTCGTCCAGCAACAGAAGAGAAGGCTTGACGAACAGAGCCTTGGCAAGGGCCACACGCATACGCCAACCACCGGACATGTCCTTGGTCTTCTTGTGGATGGTCACCTTGTTGAAACCCAGACCGGTCAAAATCAGGGAGGCACGAGTGTGGAAGGTGGAAGGATCCATTTTGTCCATGCGCTGGTTCATGTTAGAACTTGATAATTGCTATGTAGAGGGGAGTCAAATAAACTTACGTCGTAGAGATCTTCCAGGATAGGGCTGTCGGGACCCTCCTTTTCCAGAATCTCCTCAGCCTGCTTCTCCATGCGGTCCAGTTGGTTTTGCGCCTCGGTAACAACCCATTCCAGAGCACCAAGGTCGCTGGGAGGAGCACCCTCATTCAGGAGGTAGATATCGATGTGCTCGGGGATAGGGTACTCGCGAGTGGCGATAGCTTTGAGCAGAGTGGACTTTCCACATCCGTTCTCACCGAGCAAACCATAACGACGACCGAAGTTGAGTTCAAGAGTAGAGTCGGTGATGAGGACCTTGCCGTGAAACACGAGGGAAGCGGAAGTGATCTTGACGTCGCGGGACGAAGCCATCGAGGTCAGAACACCGGTGGTGACACGGTCGGACAGACCGTGCTTATCCATCTGTGCGGTGAGCTTCTCGACTTCCTTCATCTTCTCCTCGGTGGTAGCGGGCTGATCTTCGGTAGGGAGAGGTTCGCCATCGGCGTCAATCAAAGGGCTCTCATCACCCTTGACATCCTTCTTCGACTTGGTGGTCTTCTTCTTATCGCCATCGGCGGCACGCTTGGCGAGACGAGCGGCTTTGGAAGCTGACACCATTTTGGCGGTATGTACGGGGGGTTGATAAGGGTGTGAGGAGGGGAGGTAAAGGGAGAGGACAGGTGAAAGGTCAAAAGTCTGTCTAGGGTCGTGAACACAAGTGAAAAAAAGGCCCGACGAGAGTGGATCGATAGCGGGGAGGAAGGAGAAAATAGAGAGGGGCGACCAAAAGCCTTTTAGGTGGGGTGTTTTGGAATCCAAGAATGAATCCTTGACCTTCTATTAGAAAGAGAACCCTTATCGATAATCTTCGAGAGGCGAATCCTCAGCCTCTAGTCCTCTACTCGGTAAGGTAGTGGGTCTCGAACAAGAACTGGGGTAGATTCGAAGATAAAGTAGAATGTTATATAGTCCTGAGAGGCGAGTCTCAAAGAACGAGCGGCCTGATGGCAAAAATATGGAGACCAAGGCCCAAGAAGATGTTGGAAGGGATAAAGAAGAGTCTTTTTTAGATACCTTGTGGCAGCTAATCGAAAATTCGTTCAGTGGGACTGGTTCTCATTGGTCAACCGACGTCACTGCCCGGTACGTGGCGCGGTCATGCCTGATTGGGCAGTTATCGGTCACGTGACTGTAGCCTTACGCCCAAGGCATTGACAGCCTGGAGTTTTATCCAATCGAGTGATGTTGGTGGGATGTAGAAGGAGAGTTCGCAATGTTCAACAGAGGTGAGGTCGGCATCACCTGTAACTTTTCATTATAACTCTCAAGCGCTGCTCTAATATGCTGAATGCTAGAGAAAAAAATGCATCTATTGTATCCGTTGACTGACCCTCTCCAGCACCTCCCTTTCTTCTGCGCTGATCCAGAGGTTATCAGGCATCAATACCTCGCCGCGCTGGATGATTATTTTCTCAGGTGTATCTGTGAAGCTGTCCTCAGACACAATGGGTTTGACAATCGAAGGTTTCTCATGCTTGACACTCTCGGCATCCTCGGGTTTCGGACGTGCAAGGCTATGCGGAGTCCACCAGTAGACGGGGAACCGCCGTTGGATGTTGTTGATCAATAATGCCACGCAGAGAATTAGCACACATCCCAGCAGCACTATCGGAACCAGGTACCAGCCCACTTCATAGGCCTCGGTGACGGCTAACAGAGCTGTGGCGCCGGCAGGGGGATGCGTAGTATTTGTGATAACCATGAAAGCGACGGTGATGGCACAAGCAAGAGCTCCTCCGACTTGGGGTAAGGCATGAGCATGGGGATTCAAGGCGAAGAGCTTCCCAATCGCTACACCAATGATGCTCGCTGCTGTCTGTCCCACTATCATATTTCGAGGTTGAGCGAATGGGGAATCGATGGCAGAGAATTCCAGCACCGCCGTGGCGCCCTGTCAACTGTCAGTATTTTGCAATAGGAAGAGTCTAGAATTCAAGGGGAGGTACTCACAAAACTAGCAACGATAATGGGTGCATGGTGCGCCTGGAACGACGGGACATGCAAAGAGGCCTCGGCGACAACAAGGACGCCACAGAATGCTCCGATGAGAGCCCAAAAGGTAATCAACAGGTTGCCAACAGCCTTGGGCGGTTGATCCCCTCTATATCCCAGAAAATGAGAGACAGGACGGGGCAGCCAGCGCCATGGTGGAGCGGGCAGATACGGGTTCAAATAGGCATCTATATCGAAGTGCCAGCGAGAGAGGTCAAAGCCTTTCGAGGTGGGTGGTACGTGCTGAGGTTGGTGCACCATGACTGAAGCTGTGTCACCGATGAGGCTCCGCCGAGTCAGAGGACATAACACAACGAGCCTGTAAGTCCACGAAGTTGCACAGGGTCAACGAGTAGGTTAAGGTTGTTAGATCAGGGTAACATCAGATCTGTGATACGCTCCTCGACAAATGCCGTACATGAGAAAGCAAAATGATCAACATGACCGACAGCCAAAAAGAGACAAGGGCACTTCCCTGCAAGGGAAGCAACTATATTTAAGTACTACAAATTGGAGAAAGGGAGAGAGGAGAACTAATTTGAATGAGGAGAAACAAAACTCGTGAGGAGAAGAGATGGGGTCAACTTTCAAGTAACCTGTCCAGCAACCAGCAGCACATCATTCCTGCTGGAAATCTGTCTTTGAGTGATGTTTCTGACTGCCATCACCATGTCGATACCTATATAAGCGGCATAGCCCTGCAAGACTCCAGACATTTGATCTCATTTTCCCCTGCGAGCGTAGCAACGCCCACATCTCCGCGGAAAGTGACGAAATGTATGTGTTTTGGAGAAAGTCATCATGTATTGTCCTTGTATAGCAAAACGCTTGTTGCCTTGGGGTCTGCGTTGACGACGCAATTGTCCTAGTTCTTCCATTCAGAGTATTTGCATTTGGTAATGGAAACTCCTGTTTGGGTCTAGTGCCGGTATACCGGAAATAAGGTCATGCACTGACCGAGCGGTATTGTCAGCTGGGCGTAACATTACGTACTTCTTCGCTGCAAACAACTACCTGATTTCTGATAGTTCTCCGTTACTCCCTCAGCTGCTGACCAACAGAGGTAAGCAATAATCGTTGATTACTGGAGTACAGGACCAATTTAGCGAATCTTGGTAGTATAAGCTCAGGGCATAGGATCTTAGAGTCATCATTGCTATCTATTTGCATCATCAACATCACGCCGCGTCCTAAATCGTACATTTGCTTCAATTCAAACATCAATGGTCTTGCCGAGCTTCGAGCTTTCCTTCGCCAGCTCAATCAATCTGATGACCTTGGCAGCCTCAGCACCACTGGCGGGGAGATCGCCTTCGCCGGCAAGAGCCCGCGCAAGCTTCCGATAGTATTCGGTGTAGGTAGGTGGCTCCACCGTTGGGACGATCTCGGCGACAGGCTTGCCGTCCTGGATGGTGGTCAGGGTTCCTGTTCAAGCATCGTTAGCCATAAGGTTCCCAAAAATCACAGGGAGGATGTGAACCTACCGTATCTATCACTAGGCTCCCGGGCGTATCCGTTGTCTCCGGGTCTCATTCCAGCCTTGAGCTGATCCTCCTGAATATCGAGATGGAACTATGGCAACCATGTCAGCGTTTGACCGAGTACAAGTGTTCAGATTTCCCACCTTCTTGAAGCTACCCTTCTCTCCTCGAACCCAGTATCTCAACTGATTTTCCTCAGGGCTCACGACGCCCGCCTTGACAGTTACAAGAAGTCCATTGTTGTAGTGCAGCAGAACAGTGAACGAATCCTCAAAACCGGACGTGTTCACAGCCCTCTGGGAGCCAACGAACCCAGTGATCCGATCCGGCATTCCCATCAGCTGAACAGCCTGGTCGAGTAGATGAGCTCCAAGATCGTAGATGGCGCTGCCACCCGGGATGACCTTGTTCTTCCATTTCGAAACATCGGGAGCGGGCTCCTCTGGGCGGTGACGGTCAAAGTGAGTCTCGAATTCGACAACTCGGCCAAGCGAGCCGTTCTTCACCAGCTTGGATAATGTGACAAAGTCGGCATCCCATCGGCGGTCTGTCAACCTCGAAGTCAGTTCCTGAAAGTGCATTTCTTTCGACTGTTTTCGATTCGTCAAAACGTACTCTGGTAGACGGCCAACAGCTTGTTCTGCTGCTGGGCAAGGGTAACGAGGTCATTGGCCTCCTGCGAGGTGGGAGTGAAGGGCTTTTCGCAAACAACTAGATTGTAATCCATAAATCAGCGACAGAGCGATCAACATCCTCGACGAAAGGACCAAACTCACCGTGTTTGCCATTTTCCAGAGCCAGCTTCGCCAGAGCATAATGCGAATCCGGAGCAGTGGTGATGATCACAACGTCGACCGCAGCATCCTTGACCATGTCCTCGGTGGTGCGATAAGACTTGATTCCAGGGTAGTCTTTCTCGGCATCGTCCTCGGGCTTGGGTGTGCGCTGCACAATGGCATAGAGTTTCAATTGAGGGACTTCGGCGACGAAGGGAATGTGGAAGATTTTGGCGCTGAAGCCGTAGCCTACGATACCGACGTTCCAGGTTTTGGAGGCCATGATGATTGTCTAGCAGTGAGAGTGAAAAATGAACCAACAGAACAAAGCTTGTAGATTCAGTTAAGAAGTCAGGAAGTGATGCTCGTCTTATGTCTTATATACACAAAATGAAAGCTCCGTGCTATCTCGCAAGATGCTGAAAAATCTCCTCCAGGGTCATCATAGAAAAGGAGTGGGTGCGGGGGAAGGTCCTCGCGAGGGGCAACTCCAGCAACCTCTGGATCGGGCGGGGCGTAGCTCCATCCAGAAGCCGACTCTGGCCCGTCTCGGATTTTTGTCCGCCGGCCGATGAGGTCTTCCATCCCATTCCAACACTATTCGGAATTAGAGTTGCGTAATTGAAGATTGCTATGACTGTGATGCATTTGTGATTATAAATCAATCATGACTGAACAGCGTGCTCTATTCGTCGATCCCAACACACCGACTCACTTCAATCGCATCCTAGAATGGCAATGTCAGCCGAAAGCAATGTGTATTGGAATAGATTGAACCCACCTGCAAGCCCTCGGGCTGATGTAGCGTGCTCTTGTACACTAAATTCGGGTTCCCGAGCACCTCAAAACTGGGCTTATCCTCCTCACCCAGGAAAGACTGTACCGTCCGCAGGGGCATCCCCTCTTTGTTATAGCTCTTGATCGGTCCCTTCTTTGCGGCCTCCCGCTTCTGCTCCACCGTGCTGCGGACATACTCCAGATACGGTGGATTACCGGGCCGCAAGACATTATCTGCAGCCAGAACCGAGACGTTAGGAACAATCATGCCGAGCTGTTCGCAAAGCATCAGGTCCGTGGTGTACGCTGGTTTATAGTGATCGATGAACATGAGCTCGATCTGCTTGACCTCGCCGCTGGTGAACAGCTTGTGCAGGGACTTGTCACTTCGACCGACGATGATGCGGACGAAGTCCCGCAGACCGGCCAGCTCGATGAGCATGTTGGCAATGCCGGCATATTCCGGGTTCAGTTCCAGACTGAGGTAGCGCTTGCCGCCAGCTTGGCGGACGGCGTCGCCGAAGAGTATGGCGGAGTAGCCTACATAGCCGCCTAGTTCGATCATGGTATGTGGCTTGAGTTCAGCAATTAGATCGGTGACGACCTTGCCTTTGGCGGGTCCCACGTTCATGAGACGATATGTCTCTTGGAACTTGTGGATGAGATCCAGAACCCGCTGCGGGTTGCCTCTGATTTCGTCAATGTCGGGCTGTTCGTAGATGAAATGCAGGAGCTTGAGCTCTTTTCCGCTCTCATGCTGTAGGACTCATGTCAGGCGGACACTAGCACAATGTAATGAATAAATAGCTTACCTCTCCAGGACGAGGGTGACGCTGACTCTGATCGGCCATCATGAACTATAAGATAGGATTGTATGTGAAGGACGACGTGGATTTGAAGACTGCAAAACTACGGGTAAACAAGCTGCCTTTTATTCGAGCACTTCACTCGACAACCTCCGCGTTTCCCCATTGTGGCGATGTGTAGACTTGGCCTTCTACATGAACTAGAGATGTTAACTCCGAACAATTTTACACGATGCTAACCTAGGTACAAACGCATTGCGTGACATGAGTGGGAGCCTAAGACTATCAATATTTACTATCCTCTATCCAGGCATTGTAGGCTAGAACAATCTTAGTGATGCTGGCCATTATCAGCGGTTAATCGCTGATCTCGTCACAATCTACCTCAAACGGAAACGAACCCCGAGCGTTCAGTGCGTTGATGTCACTGACTCACTGTTAGACTCAGCACTGTCGAGCGCTAACTGAACATAGAGACTAGGGTAGCATCGGATGAAACATAGCGTTGATACTCGGCGATCGGACATTATTGATGTAATAGGTAATTCGGAGTTTAGACAGCCTGGGGCTGTCCAGGGTGTCTGGAGTCTGTCAGGGTCGAGAACTTCAATTGCCGTCTGTAGCCTCTTAATAATGCATGAACTTATCAGCCATCAAACGACTACGCCAAAAAGGTGTCTAGACGACCATTTCTAGCATGGTGCGTATGATAGGCGTATTCTGGTTGACAGAACTACTCCGTATTCCCTGCTTCACATGTTTTGAAGTTCCAGTTTCGCCTATCTTCGGAATTGTGAAATACCCGCTTGAGTCATTGATGAGAGGTCGAGGCATCTATCGTTTAATAGCGCATAGTCTACGCTGTGACTCATTCCTCGAAAGATCTGGAAGTTGGTTCTTGGAATTGAGCTTGGAAATGGCATCAGGAAATCAAGAATGCTTATCATAGGCTTGTGTGCTTGTATAGCTGATGCTACCCTGTTAGCGACAGTAATCAAGACCCATAGCAAGGTTTGTTGACATAGGCAGCAGATGGAGACATTTTTCAATGGAACAAAATTTGATTCCAGAATAAACAGGATCGATAAATGGAGACAAGATCCGACAACACGTCGAAGAAGACAACAGCATGACAGCTACACCAAGTACCTTAGTTGTAACAATGCATGGTGACGTGGTTACAGCTGCATCCCGAAGGAGGGGTCGAAATGTGCACAAAAATAACAATGACCCAGACTGCCAGTTCAACCTTCATCCGCAATGGCCGTCAGGACGATGCGACGAGCCTTTGGTTCGATACAAAAGCAGCAAACCCTTCAGTTTGCCCAAAAACTGGTTCGGATTCTAATCCACCTGCTGTGGATCGCCGTCGCTTTCGTACTACTACCCCTCGACAACGCCATTCTTTTGGCAGTTTACGTGCTCGGGTTTCTCTCTCAACTTCTGTCGGGCTCGTGTCCAAGTCGTCACAGAAAGGCAGCGTTGAGGAATGTACACTTCTATCCCAAATCTGTGCTGGTGACGGGCATAGATACCCCGCATGGACTGGCGGTGGCCCGATGCTGGTACTATGAAGGCCACCGGGTCGTGGGTACGAGCTTCACGAATTCCCTGATCCGATCTGGCGAGAGCATGTCCCGGGCGCTCGCAGCTTTCTACAATATCTCCCAGCCGCAATATGTTTCACGACTGCTGGACATCATACACAGAGAGAAAGTGGACATTTGGATGCCGTGTTCGGACAAGGCTACCCTTATGGACGATGCGGTGGCCAAAGAAGTGATTGAGAGTCGCACCAACTGCAAATGCATCCATCTCGACACAGAACTCACAGACAGGTTCAGTCGTCCAGAGTCTTTCGTTCAGTATCTTGTCGAGAAGGACCTACCTGTGCTAGAAAACCATCACGTGCAATCACGCTCTTCTATCCACAGAATACTCCATCGATCTCCCACCAAGGTCTATCAGATGCGCAGAGCGAGCTCTATCGCAGGCGACAGCAAGGCTGTTGTGCTGCCAAAGCGCACGCTCAGCCAGACTTACACTGAACTCAGCGAAATTCAAGTCTCCAAGGATAGCCCCTGGGTGCTGCAGCAACAGACCCGCTTGGGGACATACTATGCTGAGATGCTTGTGGTTCGTGGTTTCGTCGAAGCTATCAAGATCCGTCCCTCGGATCAGGAGTTGGGCTGGGGCCGGTCTCGTCTAGACGAAGCGCTTGCCATCGCGATCCGCAAACTCATGGAGAAATTTGCGATGAAAGGCGGACCGCGCTTGACGGGGCTACTTTGCGTCAAGTTGCTGGTCGATGAGGTGTTTGATACAAACTCCGTGCGTCATGTTATCCACATTGCAGGCTGTACGCAAGGCGCAGCGGCCGTTAGGCATCTCTTGCAAGATGCATCCTGCTCGATTCCTTCTGCTTGTTTGACCGTGTTGGACGCACAGACTAACGGCATGCCTACGCGCTCGACAGAGCCGACGAATGCAGGGATTCGTAATCTGATGTGCAAGGCACCGTCCCTGGGATCGAGATTTTATGAGGCGCTCCAGTCTCACGAATGTGGGAGACTTGTGCCAGTCGTCTCGCGAGCGATACCATTGCTCGACCGCATGATTGACGAAGCAGCTCAGCTCGTTTTCTGGAAGAACTGGCGATATTCTTCTTTCGACCCCTTACCGTGGTGGTGGGATGCTCATATCTGTCAACCAGTTAGGCACTTTGGAATGGCTTTTAATGTCTTCAATGAAGCTCAAGGTAAAATGGCTTGAAGCGAGCTATCCGCGTCTATCTCTTTCATCTGTTCTTGATTAGCATTTTTGGCGGGTCGGTATCCTACAGGACCATCGGGCGGCGTTTCGGAGCTGTTGATGAATATCGCAGATCAAAAGGAGTTTCAAATTTCGAAGCTGCAATAGCCGTTTCATGAAGGTGGGTTTTGATCGCTAGAGGGTCTCAACCAGTAATCCACGGTACTCACACTGGGATGTTATCTTCTAGGTATGGAGACATGACATCTTATGCATCCTAGCAAAACTCACATCTTACAAAGTGGAACAGTGGAAGCCAAGTGTGGCTGAATTGACACCCTGTTTCCATGAATAGAACGGTTTCCTAGGAGAACTTGGGAACAAGGTTCTGGGCCCGGCCCAACAACACGCTTCCCGTTCGCTGCGTCGCCTCTGAAGATCCACTCGAAGCGAAAAACATCGTCATCCAGTCGAGTCGTAATTCAGCCAACCTAGGTATCAAGCTGGGGCCTCGGTCGACCGTCAGTACGAGTGTACAGGTCAAGACAAATTAGCATTGTGTAGACAAGCTGTATGGACAATCGGGATTGAGATCCAGTTAAAACAAGTAAAGTACTGCACATCAATTGGCTCCACAAATTCAGCGGCGCAGTTGTGTCGCCAGCTGAGAGATAACCTGATGTGGCTCAGAGCTGCTCAGCAAATACAGCTTCAAGTCAGCATTATTATACCACTCTTGTCAAGAGATCCATTAGAGTATGGAGTGGATGACGAAGTCAAAGTTGATTCTCAGTATAAACATGATAAAGATGCATACTGACAGTAGTTATGCGTAAAAACACAGGATTGACGCATGTCGGGTAATTAAGATATAGTTAGACAGAGGCACGAGGCAGAAGAATTCCTGCCATCCACTAGAACCAAATTCCAGCTCATCTTCATCTCCTACTCATTCAGCAGTATCCCCTCTTCATTATTTTACCATCTAAACCATCACTATCTTCGATCTGCGACTTGGTGCACAGTCTCCCCTTGATATCGTCCGTTGAGTCTCGACCTAGCGTCCGCAACCCAAACGGCATCGGTCGGGTTGCCCCGTTGCGCTGCGCAATCCGTTTTTAAATGCCATCAGCATAAACAAGCGCACTTATCATTTCTCCTTCATTCCACAACGATCTTCTCCTGTTCTTTTTACCTTTGATACTTTATCAGGAGTAACAAATAGGCCGTCAAGAATTTCAAATATCTGTTTCTCGATTTAGGTGCCTCCCCGAATTACTTCCTCTTAGGAAGTTCCATCAGCGTCAGCTTCCCAGTCCACTCCTCAACCCGCAAACATGCGAGTATCAAGACCTTCCTTCAATCCGGGACGAACGAAAAACCTCATTCATGGCGTACAAGGGTTCATCATCTTTCTTGCATGGGCTTTGACGATTGCCGTCTTCACAAAAGGTGATGGGATCGATGGGCGGTCAGCCTGGTACTGGGCCTTGGTGAGTCTCAGTCCTCGATTGTACTTCTAGCAAAGAAGGAATGAGGACCTTGAATCTAACATGTCGGTCACAATGAAGTGTTGGCTCAGTATCCCGGGCCTGATTTACCTCGTCGCAGTGCCCATGTGGCCACGCGCTCGACGATTCGGAAACGTCTATGCTTTCGCAACGGTCGACTGTTTGTACGCGATTCTGTGGTTCTCTGCGTGGGTTTGCGTCGCAAGTTATGTGGCGCAGGGGAAGTCCGAGGGCAAGAGCGACAGTGACAGCGACAAGAATAAAGATAGCCAGAAGAGTGGCTGCGACGCATGGAAGTACGGAAGCGCCAGCAAATGCAAGATTAGTACGGCAACCGTGATCCTGGGGGTTGTGATCTTGTAGGTTTCCTTCTGGCTCTCGTTTCGCGCGATATCCTTGCTAATGCGGCTTTTCTGCAGCCTTCTCTTTGTTGCGACCGCTTGGATGTCCTTCCGCAATGTCATGCATTTTCGCCGAACCGGCACCCTTCCCGATGCTGTTTCCGATCCTACATTCGCTGCACAGAGCAAGGCCGCTTTCTCCTCGAACCCTGCACATGACTTTGAAGAAGAGGAGGATGATTTCCGCTCCGGACGTGCTGGAATGGGCGCTTCTGTCCGTAACGATCAGGACGAGGATTATGCCCTGCTGCACCAAAGCGAGGTAGACGACCTCGGAAATGGCAATGGACGTTCCGCAATGCATGGCGCCTATGATCCTACTGCTACCGGATCAGGGAGCGTGCTGCATGACCATGACTACAACACCAGCTACGGCGGTGCGCACGGGCAACACTATGCACAACCGTCTGAATACGGTTCTACCCTGAGTGGGTATGGACGTTAAAGACGGCTCTCTGATCTCGACTCATGCATTGTCTTTATAATCTGGTATAGGTCTTGAAGCGGGTTTGCAGGCGCATATACTATTGTACGACCTTAAGTGTTGCCCTTCTGTCTATCGAGATGCATTCGATGGTATTTACATATCCTGACTTTAGGCGATGATATCTGTTGCAGTCAGTCAGCGTGGAAGCAGAGCCTGTTCAAAATTGTTTGCATTTTTCTGTTCTTTTGACGATGTTTACGATCACCCTATCTTTGCAGCTATTTGGAGCAGTGTTAGAGGAGTGCATGTGTCCAATTATGAGGTGGACTTAGGTACTCATGGATACTCCAAATTGAATTCTAGTTCGAGTCATCTGACAATGAGGCATGCTACTGGTATAACCTACAAGATTGATCTCGACAACCTGAACAAGCGAATTACCTAGAAAGCCCAAGTTGCCGGAACTGTGATATGCCTCCGAAAAAGATATGTATTCGCGGGTTCTGCCACCGCCTTCCGTTCGTATTGAATAGCTTCAGGACAGCTTGCGATCTTGACAATGTAAATAGCCAGCGACCATTTCAAGATACCCCTTTTTCACGCCATATCTGTCCACGAGGAGATTTAAGCTTAGAAGCGATAGTTGTTGTTGCATTCTCTTAATTCACACTCTCTGGTAAGTGTGCAATACTGGACATAACCCCATACCACGTATCCGGACTGACATATCGCAACAGCTGAAACTGGATCTCGACAATCTCAAACCTGCATATCAGAGCGGCCGGCTTTCCCATCAAAATGGCCAGCAGCATCGACATTTTCCACCAGTACCCCCTCCACCTCGACCCGACTTCCAAAGCCATCTCCCTCCAGCCCTCATCCAGCCAAGCCTCCTCTCAAACTACAGCCATCACCGAAGAGCTACAAGCCCTCAACAGCCTGCACCGCTCACTAATCGCCCTCGACTCCCCCAACATCCCCCCTCCTCCAC